>CM076582.1:124399576-124592677 GCA_034641835.2 Pinus albicaulis | reverse complement strand
AAGCACAACCATACATCATTAACAGATTCATATCAACACAGATCAGATAGCATAAACACAGCAGAACAGCTCAGATATTTCATACCCCTTGCTTCAGCAAACCCTAGTTTGCATACGCTCTTTTACTTCACTGATTTCGCGTATATACGCGCTTCCGTCCACACAAACCGGCGTATACCTCAGTGTATATTTTATTGCGCATACGCGCTTTCTCTTCGCTGAAGCTGCGTATATACGCGCTTCCTCCGCGGCGAAGTAGCGTATAGATATTCAATCATTACAGAGCAGCATACTTCATCAGATCAGATATTCAGTTCAGATCTAACCCTTTACTTCAGACAGATGTTCGCCTAGATGTTCGCCTCATCACAGATCTAGGCCTTCCATAAATAGATCTAGCAAATACAAGTACATTTCAGATCTAGAAGTCCCGCTTCATCATTTCTTCATAAGTGCATCATAGATTCAGATCTATCAACAAACCTTTACCCTTTCCATACAGATATACTTCATAGAGAAGTATTCATTCAAGTTCAGACATCTTGCTCCACTCTCATGATTTGCACAATGAATTTCTTCTCCTTATATATGTTTATCCTTTGTCAATACCATGAGCCCCTTTTTCAATACCACGGGCACCAATACCATGAGCCTTCAATACCACGGGCGCCTTCTTCAATACCATGAGCCAAACCAATACCCTGAGCCTTCAATACCACGGGCCCCTAGATTTGCACTTTTTGAGCGCTTTAGCCCATACGCGACTTGGCACGTTCTTTTCCGCGTGCATACGCGATTTCCCCTAGGCCAATCCGCGTATACCAAGAGACATACTCTTTTTCATCATAATTTGAGTACATTCTGAATTCCTTTCTTCATTGCCTTTTGTTCACACTATAGATACATCAGATTTCCTTCATCAAGGACATATGCTATCAAGCACAACTTCATCAAGTAAGTTGTCATCATCTTCATCAAGTGGGTTGCCTTTCAAGGACAACACTCAGCATCATATAAACATCATATCACATCAGATTTACATCATTTACCAAGTCCATCAAGTCAAGAATAACTTCTTCAGGTGGATTGCCATCAAGGACAACATATGTCAACAGTCGCATGTCTTTATCTTCATTCAGTGGGTTGCCATCAAGGACAACATCCTGCATCATATTTCCAACAATCTCTCCCTTTGGACTTGATGGCAACCATGATGGTGTTTGGTTACCACAACAGATAGATACATTAAGAATACAATGACACCATGTCATTCTCCTTATTTTCCATGTCACTCTCTCCATTTTTGGCATCATTCAAACACCATGACACTCTCCCCCTTTAACATCAAGGGCAAAGGGCACATCATTATCTTCATTCACACACCATGTCACTCTCCCCCTTTGACATCAAGGGCAACGGACAAAACCAGCAGATCAAAACCAACACACTCACCCCCTTTCTCCTCATGTAGAAGAAGCGTTCTGCAGATCTGATGTATACTAAAGTGACCAAGCACCCCCTGAGTTCATGCTGAATCTTCAAACATATTTTCAATGAAGTACATGACTTTATGAAGTTCCTATCACCAATGACTCATACTTACATCAAATATCCAACCAAGTGGATTTACATATGCGACTCAAGTACCCAACCAGGTGGGTTTACAAATTTGACTTAGCTACCCAACCAAGTGGGTTTACAAACATGACTCAGCTACCCAACCAAGTGGGTTTACAAATTGACAAGTCCTTACATGACTGAATATTACAATTTTACAACATGGGTCTCAACCAGACCTTTTCATCAAAGTACAAATATGAATTTTCATAATTAATACCAAAAATACCTCAAGAGAGATCATATATCAGAACCACCATAATGCCAGCAATGCATTATACTCAGCAAAACTAATGCTCCCCCTGAAACTGTGAAACCAAGAAATCTTTCCAAATGACTAAGGCTCCCCCTTAGTTTGTGCATCCTGAAAACTTCCACCAACAAATCATCAAGGCATCTTCATCAAAACATTAGAAACATAATTATGAGAACTGGAACACCACCAGAGATACCAAACAGTATCAGAGATTCCAAACATCACTGCAGCTGTGCTGAAAAGAGATGAACCAACAAAAAAATTGTCAGTAATTATTCATACGCGGTTTTCTGTGCAGGAACTGGTGTATATACGCGACTGTGTTTCAGGAAACCCGCGTATCCCAAGACATCTTCAAAATTTCAACCAGATCTGATTCTTTGTGAGGAAAAGACAGTGTTCATCTTCTTTATGAGACATTTGAATGCTTCCCTGGACTACAGATAGATAGAACGATGTAGTTGTGTCTTCAAGCGTTATCCAACGGTTGTGGCATCAGTACAATAGTAACCAAGCCTTCATATTCTATGCAGCATCAATACAATCTTTCGAAGAGAGATTCTCATATCAGAACAACATCAAGCAATCATCCATGTGGTCCAACATCATCAAGATCTTCAAGATTTGACATGAAGTAACATATGTAGGCAAAAGATCTCTCAACCATAGAACACACTCTGCATGATTTATTTCTGAATCAAATGACATCCAACTCATCCATGTGTGAGTACAAAGGATACTTATCAACAACCAGGGCTCAAAAACTCATCATAATAAATCATGTACCAAGACATCATCATTTGAGCATGAGTATCACAAAAACCAAAGAACAAGCAGTCATATTGCCAACAATACAATCATTAGTATTCAACCTGCTGCTCCCCCTAAACCAATGCTCTTCCTTAGCTTGCAATCTGAAGCACCTTTCAATAGCACGTCATCAGCAACAATCTCTGCATGATCTGTCCTCATCTTTGAATTATAAGACTTTCATCTCAACAATGAGTGCTCTTCATCATAAAGCAACCAGGCTTCATCCATAATGTTCAACACAAGAACCCATGCATCATTTCATTATTATGAGTATAACCAGAATAATGCTAACAGTGCAATCATCAGCAGTCAGACTGATGCTCCCCCTGGACCTCTGCTCCAGATCTTCAGTTATCAGATAAATTCTTTTATCATCAATGCATACGCGACCGTGTCTGCTGAAACTCGCGTGTATACGCGACTTTTGTGAATATAACTCGCGTATGGAAAGTGTAATATAGAAAATTTTACACCTTCATCTTCTTCTGCAAATTTACCTTCTGTTCCTGTCTTTTCTTCACACCAGATACACTGTCAGAAATATATCTAACCAGAATAATCAAATCAACCATGAGAGTCATCATGCATTGCTCCCCCTGTGACGATACATTACTAAATCTCCTAATGTATCCCACATCATTCCTGCAGTCAATCAGAGAAGTAAGCTTCAGAAGCGGATGACTGCAGTAGGGTCAGAATTCCCTACATTTCTGATCGGTCCTCCTTCTTTTTCCAAATTTGCTTGAACTTTCTATTTGAGTGCTGGAAGTTATCCACTTTCCCAGATCTGTTCATCCTGCATTCCTTTTCTACATGTCCATACTTATTACAAGCATAACATCTCATGTGGCCAGAAAAATAAGCATAAGAATCATAAAGAGTATTTTTAATCTTCCTCCTTTTGCAATCAACTGCTTTATGTCCATACATGTTACATGAGAAACAATATCCTCTGAAGAGACTAGAGTACCTTTCTGAGTAGGATCTGTTTGTTTGTGGCTGAAACAATCTACTTCTGCAATTTGTTGCAACATGCCCATAGTTATGACATCTAAAGCATTCAACATTATTGAATGATTTCCTTTGAGTATTCATGACTGTTGGTTGACCTTTTGTTTCTTTCAACACTTCAAGTTTTGCATTGTCTTCCTTTGAATCATTAGCATTCCCTTGTGAACTAGATTCACCTTTAATGGTTTCATGGAAACCAAGACCATGTTTGATAGCAGGAGACCTTTGATTACTCAGAATATTGTCCAAGATTTTAGTACTATCATGAAACCTCAAAAGTTTAATCTTTTCTTCTAATTTACTTTTGAGAATGTTTACCTGAACCTCCAAGCCTTGGCATTGCTTGGTCATGCTTTCTTCTTTCCTTATTCCATCTTCTACTTGATCCTTCAGATTTAGGATTTCTTCTTTCAACCAATTTCCGTTGTCTTCACATGTTTGCTGCAGCTCTTCATTCTTCTTGTTTGATGCTATGAGATCTTCTTTGAGGGAGACAATTTCTGCTTCAAGTCTTCCATTCTTCTTATTTGATTTATCCAAGTCTTCTTTGAGGGAAACGATTTCTGCTTCAAGTCCTTCCTTATCAAATGATGGTAGATGTTCCTCACTCTTCTTACTTGATGCTTCAAGTTTTGCTTGTAGAGAGATGATTCCAGCTTCAAGACCTTCATTCTTCCTTTTTGATTTTTCCAGATCCGTTTTTAGAGAAACGTTTTCTCCTTCAAGTCCTTCATTCTTCTCATTTGATTCTTCAAGTTTTGCTTGCAGAGAGATGATTCCAGCTTGATATCCTTTACTTCGATTGTATACATCATCGAACATCCTTTTCAGTTTAAAGCACAAAGCTTTGGAGGCAGCGTCCTTCTCATTAAATATTCTTTGTTGATCTTTGATAACTTCTTTTAAATCCTCAACATCATTGCTCGCACAGATAAGATTACAAGGATCACAATCAGATTCATCTTTGTCAACTTCTGCTGTACCGGTTTTCTGAGACATCTCCTTACCTTGAGTATTTTGCTTCTTTGCCATGAGTACTTGTAGAGCTTGGTCAGAATCTTTTTCGGCTTCTTCTAGGTTGACATCATATTCTTCACTATTGTTTGTACCACTAAGATCTTTCAAAGGATGATCCCAATCACTATCAGATTCATCTCCTTTGATTTCTGGTATCCATGTTCTCTGAAATATCTCCTTTCTTCGAATAGGCTTCTTCTTTTGCTTCTTTCCCATTGCGACGGATCTCCTTCAAGCGATCAAGCTTCTGCAGAAGGACCACGCTCTGATACCAATTGTTGGGAAAAATACCGAGAGGGGGGGGGGTGAATCAGTATTTACTGCATAATCAAAACTTTCACTTTTTCCTTCTTCTAAAAGGCATACGCTACTTTCCTGAACCAGACGTGCGTATATACGCGGATCCCCTTTATTAAACTAGCGTATACACAGAGATTTAGACAAGTCATTAAATCTTCACTTAAACCATTCCATCATTTATTTATCAGATATTCAATAAGCAGTAAACATGTGCAGTAAGAACAGAATAACCATCACACAAAGCATCACACATGAACACCAGGATTTTTAGGTGGAAACCCAAGTCGGGAGAAAACCACCGCTGCAGTTGCTCAGCCTTCAATATTTTATTATAGAGAAAACATCTTACAACATATGTGCCGGCGCAGACTTGACCAGCACGCAGGCACCCACCTGCGCTCGTTTACCAGCCTCTCCTGGAAGGGAGCTCCAACCCCCTGACTCGTTTACCAGCCTCTCCTGGAAGGGAGCTACGACCCCCCGATCTCTTTTACCAGCCTCACCTGGAAGGGAGCTACAACCCCCTGACTGAAGGCTACAACCTTCAGCACCACCTTGGACCACGTTTCATCAATTTTCACACTGGATCCAACCACTTTAATAGAACACAACTTGCAGGCCACAATTCATCATATTTCCAGACCGAACCCTTTCCATACTTTTAAGCACAACCATACATCATTAACAGATTCATATCAACACAGATCAGATAGAAGAAACACAGCAGAACAGATCAGATATTTCATACCCCTTGCTTCAGCAAACCCTAGTATGAATACGCGCTTTTACTTCACTGATGTCGCGTATATACGCGCTTCCGTCCACACAAACCAGCGTATACCTCAGTGTATATTTCATTGCGCATACGCGCTTTTACTTCAGCGAAGCTGCGTATATACGCGCTTCCTCCACAGCGAAGTAGCGTATAGATCTTCAATCATTACAGAGCGGCATACTTCATCAGATCAGACATTCAGCTCAGATTCAACCCTTTACTTCAGACAGATGTTCGCCTAGATGTTCGCCTCATCACAGATCTAGGCCTTCCATAAACAGATCTAGCAAATACAAGTACATTTCAGATCTAGACGTCCCGCTTCATCATTTCTTCATAAGTGCATCATAGATTCAGATCTATCAACAAACCTTTACCCTTTCCATACAGATATACTTCATAGAGAAGTATTTATTCAAGTTCAGACATCTTGCTCCCACACTCATCATTTGCACAATGAATTTCTTCTCCTTATATATGATTACCCTTTGTCAATACCATGAGCCCCTTTTTCAATACCACGGACACCAATACCACGGGCGCCTTCTTCAATACCATGAGCCTTCAATACCACGGGCCCCTAGATTTTCACTTTTTGAGCGCTTTAGCCCATACGCGACTTGGCACGTTCTTTTCCGCGTGCATACGCGATTTCCCCTAGTCCAATCCGCGTATACCAAGAGACATACTCTTTTTCATCATACTTTGAGTACATTCTGAATTCCTTTCTTCATTGCCTTTTGTTCACACTATAGATACATCATATTTCCTTCATCAAGGACATATGCTATCAAGCACAACTTCCAAGTAAGTTGTCATCATCTTCATCAAGTGGGTTGCCTTTCAAGGACAACACTCACATCATATAACTACTCTGTAGACACATCGCATTTACATCATTAACCAAGTCCATCAAGTCAAGAATAATCACATTTGTGTGGATTGCCATCAAGGACAACATATGTCAGTCGTATGTCTATCTTCATTCGGGTTGCCATCAAGGACAACATCTCGTATCATATTTCAGACACGAGGGACATCAGTGGTAAAGAAAAATGTGATATTTTGAATATTTTCAAAGATCATGAAGGAAATAATACATAAGTGACTCAATAGGAATTGATCAAGATTAAATATGGAGGAAGTGCACCAAAGCAACCTTTGATTTTGAAGGTAGAAAATCACGATCTATTTCTTTATTCATGAGACATTCATGTTGGCATGATCAAACAAGGTATTTAACTTAACTTCAACATAGGCCTCATGATTTGTAAGGCTCAAGGAAGCAATATTGCATTAAAATTTCACTACTTGCTTCCATGGAAGAAAAATTTGATTTTCATTCCTCCACGTTGGCTCCTTTTCTGCAACATCTTATTTCTTCTAGGCTACTATTTCCTATGCTATTTCCTTACGGTGTTTCTTTTTCAACATGTGGTGCAATTACTAGTAATAATTTAAAATAAAGTTACAATTTAATTCATTTTTATGTTTTATTTTTTATTTTACTTTTTTTTTGTTTCGTTTTTTCACCTTTTTTGTTTGTTTGTTTGTTTAATCTGAGTAAAGTATCTTGAAATAAATGTTTTAATGCTTATCATAGATTGATGTCTATCCACATTTACTAGTCATTTAATTTATATAATTATACTAATTTAATTTTAAATTGAATTATTTAACTTAAACATATCCTAATATTAAATTGTTGAACATCTCTTAATACAATAATCAATATTACTAATTTTTTCAATTCAAAATAATATCCAATTTTATAACTTTATCTTATTTCTATAATATAATGGTTTCCATATTTGTAACACAATAATTAATATTACTAATTTTTTCAATTCAAATTAATATCAAATTTTATAACTCTATCTTATTTATATAATATAATGGTTTCCATATTTTTAAGATATATTTGTAATTTAATTACATCGAATTAAACTTGAAAATATATGTGTATCTATAATTTAATTACATCAAATAAATCTGGAGACTTTAATGTGAAATTAATGAAAACCAATTCAATATCATACGCACATTAACTCTTGAAGTGTATGTAATGTAACACTTAGTTCATTTATATATTACGCACTTTTGTTAAAGAAATTCTTACACTCACACTCCAAGTTACACAGCATTTTGTAACTTAGAAATTACAAGCCATATATTCCACCAATACAAGTGGACCATATATTCCAGTAAAGAACTCAAAAATCCGAGTGGACCATATATTCCACCACCACAAGTTTGTAACTTATCCAAATTAAAATCATTAATTGTAAAAACATGTACTACATTAACCAACTCATTAATTGTAAAAACATGTAGTACATGACCAAAACCAAGAAAGAGTATATAAAACCTATATTGTTTGACATAATAAAATTGTATTTAAAGGTCATTTAGAATCAAATAATAAATCTTCCAATATCAGCTTAAATGAATTGTTAAGAAAAAAGCCAATTTAACTTTTCATAACAAATCCAATTCAGTAGAATGTTGAAGGCAAGATTCTGGTTTGTATTAGAGCCAGAGCGATGGCATGTCTAATAATGTCACCAGCAGTGATTCAATTACCAAATTCACTAGTGCAATGTTTTTGTTTTTGGAATTTTAAGTTTAATGTTTTTAGTTTTGGAATTTTAAGTTTAATCTTAGGATAAATTATATTAGTTGGTTCGAAACGTCGACTTATTTTTAATGATGTGATTAATCCGAAAGCTCTTTTATCTAAATAATAAAGTTGTTTTAATTTTGTTAATTGGGTTTAGTTTAGATGATTGTGAGAAATATTCTTATTTTTTTATCTACATTCAATTTTTATTGTGACATGTTAAGTTTATAATGGGTATTTTTTGTAATGGTGTAAAGTTTTATGGTCTAAAACTTGAATCATTATCAAAAATAAAAATAAAAAAATTATTTTAACATTAACATGTTTAAACTTTTTCTTTGAATTTTACATTATGAAAAAAATGAATAACACATTTTTCTATTATAAATATAATAAAGTTGTCTTAATTACTGCATCACGCCCGTAAGGCGTTATTATTTGAAAAAAACTTTGCTGATGTTCATCGTGTCATAATGTGAAACCCTTAGATTGGATGTTAGACGATTAAAACATTTTCAACCCTAGATGGAAAACAGAGGCAGTTGCGATGGGTTCTTGAATTTTCCTTTATTTCTGTTGTCTATCCCTATCTTCGGCTCCAGTCTGTGGCTAGGGACAAAACATGGGACAGAGTGAGGCGGGGAAGGTGGCCTCAGACAAGGGATACAGACAGTATTGTCTTGGGGATTACTCGCACTAGCTTCAGAAACGGGTCCAGAATGGTGAGAACTGGTGAAGAATCGAAAGCTGCATACGCGATTCAGGTAATTTCTCTGCTCTGGTCCTTTCTACAACCTTTTTGTTCCTTTCCATTAACTTGCTTCTTAATAAATATTTTCATATCAACTGAGAAGGAAGACAAGGAAATGCATACCTCATTCCTCGGGCAATAGCTAAAGGTGCATCATAGATGACTCCAATCAGTTCTATTTTGTATGGCTTTCTTCACTGTCCACTTTCCAACATTGGTTCTTGAGTGTCACTGGATTTTCCTGAAAAAGGGCCTTCCATCATGCTCTGTTTAAGACTCTCTCCATCAGACACTGAATCATACTCCTCAACTACTTCCCAGTGCTTTTCATGCTCAACACCATTACTATCTACATGATATCCTGGACCCATCCTATAACGTCTACGGTGCACGTCTCGCACCATTTCTCCGGGTATTGTTCTCTTACAATTCTCAAGTGGATTGCTCCTGTATTTTGTAAGTAACTAGCTGCAAAACCCACATCGATTTTCTATCTGTAATCGATATTATGTTGTGATTTATTCAGCATATCTGATATCCATGATGTATGAAACAAGAATTTGTTATTTGTTTCTGTAAATGTGTTGTCATATTTTATTGATGGTCTCATATGCCTACAGATTTGTGATTGGATCTCCATCTTGTGAACATGGATTTCCTATTGATAAATTCGTAACTCTTAATCCGTGTGTTAGAGGGAGGGTTGGGAAGGCATATAGGGTGTTGGACATGATTTTGATGTTTATCAGAGTCTGTATCCGCGGGTGTTCATGATTATGTGTGTACATCAGTCTGGTTGAAATTTGATAGTAATATGCAGTGGGTTGCTTTCCTGCATATCCTTTGTCACAGATATGGCCATATCTGGTTCAGAATGGTTAGTGGGGTTTGTTCAATTGAAATCCATATCTGGTTCAAATAGCTTGAATTCTTGAATAATATACGCTATATGGTACATCACTTCATATGTATCTAGATAGTTAATTTGTAGTGAATAGTGATATTTATGAACTTATCCTGATTGTACTATTAGGTTCTACAAGGAATTCCTCAACCAAGGAAGAAACTCAGGAATGCTGTACTCTCTACTACAAGGTGAATTTTTTTATCAGAAAACATGCACTTATCTAGTTGTCTGAATATAGTTTAAACTTTATCTGATATAAAGCCTGAAATTCAATGCCTGATATACAACATATGAAATTGACCTTGACTTAGAACAGGAAACACCGTCTTGAAAGAGCAATGAAGACTCTGAGGACAAAGAATGTTTTTTCAACTTTAATGGAACAAATGAAGGCCATTGGTAGCTATCCACCCCTTCATGAGCCAAACAACATAGTTGACCCAGCTAATGCCAATATGGGAAGTCCGGTGATACTTCTTGTTGGAGGTGGAATGGGTGCTGGCAAGAGTTCTGTTGTCAAAGACGCAGTGAAATGGTGAAGCTCCTACATGCATTCCATATTGATTGTATCCTTAAAGAAGTATCCCTAGATGAAACATTCAATTTAGAGAGTAGCTGTGTTCTCCACAAAAGAGCTTGTTTACAATGTCAGTTATCATCATCATTTGTATCTCAGGAAAAAATCTAGATTCCTAAAAACCTAAATCAAATAATATCTGATGAGTTATATATTTGACTGCACTGTGACACTTCGAAATTTATGAATTTTCTATTTTCATTGTAAAAGTCACATTGTAACGAAACTGAATTTTTGTAGAGTCCATTTTGGTCACATGCAGAAAAAAAGGCAGTTCTAGTGGAAGCAGATGCATTTAAGGACACAGATTCAATATATCAAGCTTTGAGTTCTAATGGCTTTAGAGAAATGTTGGAAATCGTAAAATGCCTAGAAGCTAAATAACCTGTAGCTTGTGCAACAAATCATAAGATATATTGGGCATCTGATGGGCTCGAGCAAATGTAATTTTTTTTAAGTGTTCAGAATTTCTACTTCTCAAATAAACTAGAGCCTGGGAAACAAATCATAACCTGTAGCTTGTGTAACAAATCACAACATATATTGGGCATATGATGGCCTAGAGCAAATGTAGTTTTTTAAAGCAGTGTTCAGAATTTCTACTTCTCAACTAAACTAGAGGCTGGGAAACAAATCATAAGATATCTCAGGCAGAGGAAAATAATAAGTAAATTTTAAAAAATTAGCCATTTTTATCTGTTCACGTGATACAATAAACATTTCTTCATAATTTAAATACTCTTTTTAGCCTCTGCTCTGCCATTTATTGTAAGCCATTAAAAACAAAAGAATTTCAAGATCAAACAGTGATTTTTCATGTTTTAATTCCCTGAGTTTCAGTTGACTGTGACCTTATATATAGCTAAATAGTATGGTCCAAATAGTATTGGCATCATTATCTTAATTACAGATTCCAAACCTTTTGCAAACATGGTACTCTCATTGAAGGCTCAGACATAGTGAAATTGTATGCTCCATATAGTATTGACATAATATAGTATGGTCAAAATAGTATTGACATTTTTATCTCGATTGCAAATTCCAAACCTTTAGCAAACTTGGTACTCTGGCAGTCAGCTTCGAGAACTGAGTTTGCATGAAACAATAATATAACCCTGACAAATTTACCATATACTACCATAAAAGTATGAAAACATATATACATTTCTTGCTTGAGTTGCCAGTGCTTCTGTTGAGTGTGGCAGTAAACACAGCTACAGAGTATGATCTATTTGAAAACTTTGTACTCTCATCAAGTGGACTTCCATAATGCCAAGCAGAGCTGTCGCTCTAGGGGACTGATTTTGCATGAAAAATAATATAATCAACCAACCTTCCAAGATAGGACCAGCTCACAGAAGCTGTTTGCAGACCATTGTTGGTGGAACAGTGTGCTCTTACACATGACCGTATGGAAACAACTTCTTGTTGTTTGTCATGGTATAATTATTGGGTACTTTCATTCTCTTTCACATGTGACCTTGCCTTGTCCTAACCTGCCTTTAAGAGTACTAATGCTGTCAACCAGGGTTTGTTTTATTAGTCCCCTAAACAGAGTAAAAGCAAGGATGTTTGTCCCTTTCCATCCCTTTTGTAATAAATGGGCCTCATTATATCTGTAAACATTTCGATCCCCTCCCAAAGCATTAAATTTTCACCATGTCAAGGATAAATCTCCTTTAAACAAATCCAATCTCAAGGCCATACCTCAGGGATATCTTGTTCATAAATTGTGATCAACAGGGCACATGGACGTGACTATACTAGGGGTGATCCATGTGAAAATGAATGCTGGGACATCTCTTGATCCCATTGGCATCCATCACAGAGCTTATTAGTCCCCAAAAGAGATTAAAAGGAAGGATATTTGTTCCTTTCCATACGTTTTGTAATAGATGGGCCCATTATATTTGTAAAGGTTTTGATCCCCTCCCAAAGCCCCAGATTATCACCATGTCAAGGATTAATCTCCTTTAAACAAATCCAATCTCCTCTTGGCACAAATCAAACAACCTACTTCTCAATCAAATGAACAAATCTGCAATTGCTATGTATTCAACTCCTTTGCTCTTTCTTAACAACTATTGGAACTTGTTCTGTGGTTTGCTAAAGAACAACTATTACATTTTCTAATGCACAGACAAAGTTCTAATGCACATGATCATTGAGTCAACAGAGACTAGACT
This sequence comes from Pinus albicaulis, assembly GCA_034641835.2. Classification (NCBI taxonomy): domain Eukaryota; kingdom Viridiplantae; phylum Streptophyta; class Pinopsida; order Pinales; family Pinaceae; genus Pinus; species Pinus albicaulis. The sequence goes on along the minus strand of CM076582.1, from coordinate 124,579,847 downwards.
TTACATTCAGGAGCGACTGGGGTGAATTTTCTATGCTATGGTTTGTTAAGGAAGAACTATTACATTTGCCAATGCACATACAAAGTTATAATGCATATGATCATTGAGCCAACCAAGACTAGAGTTTACATTAAGGAATGTCTGAGGTGAATTTTCTATGCTATGGAGTTTTATAATGTCACAATGACCCTCCCCAACATTCTTAGATGATATGAATGATGTCTTAATCAAGCTCTTTCAGCCTATTTTTTTTTGTCTAAAATTCTTTGGTTAATTAATCTTGCATTCTCTATGCATTCTAGCATCCCACCTTCCTTTCCTTTGAAATAGGTTTCCAAATCCCAGACTAGGGCACATACGATGTTTCCCTTGATGTATTTTCTAAAGTAAAACACCTTGCAGAAAACCCTTCAAGAACTTTCCCATGATCGAGTAGATGATAAACAGAGTAAATTGTTGACCTTGATTACAGAGCCACACTACCCAGTGAAAAATATGTTATCATTGGCTTCCTGGTTGAAGGTGGTGGATGAGCTTTATTTAATGCACGTAATGAAATAGTTGGAGATCTTGGGATGACACTTGACAATAAGGCACTTCTTTAGTTGTAATATTTGCTTATATTAAAACCAAAGTTAGAATGATTCTTTCAAGTCCATTTCATGCAAAAGAGTAAAAAATATAAATAAAATTTGTTTTGATATTGTCGGTGCTCTGCTTTCTTTAACTACTTACAATGCCAATGATTTGTGTGTACACAATCTTGAAGCCTCACAGTCTCTTGGTAGATGTAGTAGAAAATATTTTTATAAGAAAAAAAATTATGGCCACTTAGGGATAACCGTATTCTATATGATGATGATATTGAATCCCAACTCAGACAAAGAAAAACGAAAACAGTGACATTTAGAGAGCCATGAATCGAGTTCCCTCACTATCATTTCGAGTTTAATATCATCTTTCATTTCAGTTTGTTTGAGTGTTAAATGAATTAGTTGTGATCAATAGTGTAACTTGACATCTCAACTATTTTGTGCACAAGTTCTTAGTATAGAAAATGTATTAGAATAAGGCCATGCTTGACCTGTATTTATTTATCTTAAATTCAACTTATTTAATTTTTTTATTAAATTATAATTTACTAGTTTTAAAATAGAATCTCTTTACTTTTTGTTGGTCTAACCCATAGGGATTTGAACTTTGAATCTCATGCTTTACAGATTACTTCATAACAAGGTGATTGCCAATGTCTTTATATTTATTTTAAATAAAATCTTCTACTTATCAGATATATTTTTAATTTGTTATTATTATATAATTTTACTTATATTATAATTTTTAAAATAAAAATAATACAATGTCTTTTCAGTTAATATCGGATATGGTGTTTGTGATGCAACATGTGGAGAGGTGTGATGTTGTTATTCCACCAGCCTAGATTCAAGCATGACATGGTAGCACACCCCCTTAAGACTTTAGTTATACATCATGCAGCAAGCACATTTCTATATGATATCTCGCCACTTGAAAAAGATGGCAGTTAATTCTTACAAGGTGAATTTGTTAATGTGGTTGGCAAGTAGTACGACCAAATTTTGGGGATTAATGTGAAATTGTACCAGTCCACAAGGCAAACATGTCAACTCGAGTTCTCACACTAGGGTGAGGTTCAATTGGAAGCAAGACACATGCATTTCATCTAAGTTCATAATCCTATGCACAGGAAATCATTACTTCTCCATGCAATTGGCTTGGCTCTAAGGAATCCTCTTGGGAATGGGGGAAGTCTCTGCATACTAGGGCTTGGCGTACTCCCATTATTATCTTCTAGACAATGAAGGTTAGCATGATTCTTCTCCTAGTTTGTTACTCAGTGAGCGCTCTTGCTAAAATCAAGGTTAATTTTTTTGGGGATGCAAAGGTGGATCCAACTCATCCAGTATTTTTCCTCCCCACCCCCCCCCCCCCCCCTCCCATCATTGGTTTTGCAAATACTAAGCCTTTTGAGTGGTTCCAAGCTCTTTGGATTTCCTTGGTGTTCAAATTTCCTTCTACACTCTATGTTCTCAAATCTATTCTTATCCTTTCCCTCTCTATCAAACTGCAACCAAGTGATAGTAGCTTAGGGTGGCATCGATGTGCAACTGTGGCTCATTTCTTTGCTTTCTTTTCAGATGGTTCTCTGCAGAGGCCATAGTTTCCTCCAAAATTTTGTGCAGACCGAGCCAGCTAAGTTAAGAATTTTTGTTTGCTCCCTTCGAAGGTCACATGCTCACTCAAACTATTGCATTGGTCTAGGTTCCTTAAGTTTCTCATGTGACTATAATTTCTTCATTGACTTGGGCTCTCAAAGGCTTACCAGTGTTGAACCTGGCCAATTAGATTTGTCACCCTCCCTAGGAGGTTTCCTCTGGTCATCCACTGCTCATGGAGGTAATTTGTAGACATTCTCAACCAACTCTCTCATTTTCAAGTCAACATGCTACGTCAAAGAGGCAAGGCTCGACAAGGCATGACTTATTACCGATAATGTCATTGTTCAAGGGCGTAGATGCGAGTTGAGAACTGAACATCCATGTAGCCTACACCCCCAACTAGTTCAAGAGGAAATATCTTAAACAAAATCGGATCTATTTGATAAAAGGTGTACTCTTATTAATATAAAGGTTTTGGTGGAGGTGGAAAACTTGGTTCCAAATCCAAGGCACACTATGGTCCACTACAACCAATACATATACATTGTGGATATCTATTGGCATTTGAAATTTCTTCTTGGAAGAGTTTTAGTTGAAAAAAATTAAATGAAGGAGGACGTCCTCCTAACCATGATGATGTGTAGAGACACATGATCTTGACGGATCAAAGGCTTGGACATTTAGAGAAGCATTTGGGCATCCCTCTTGATCCTGGTTGCTCCCCAAGTAGCAACAAGGAGCCCATTCCAGTTGAAGCCACTGATTCTGATAAGTCTAGTAGAATGTCTTGCACAGATTTTAGTTTATTTTATCTCTATATTTAAGTTCTATGGTTTTTTTTATCAAAAAAAGCTCTAAAGGCCCGCTTGATAATCATACTATTTATATTTTTATGGCTAATCAAACTATTTATTCTAGAATAATGAAACAATTGAAGTTTTATATCTGATCTAATTTCTCAGTAACATACCATAACAAACTTCTATAAAACATATATATAATTTAAAATTATATATATATATATATATATATCATTTCAACTAAAATCAATACTTTTTATTTTAAAACATATAACCGTGTACCAATTACAATTATGATACAATATTATTTTCAATTATATATATATATTAATTTCATTTTTATATGTACATCCATAAAGTATTTTACTTTTTCCTCCCTAACTAAAATTTTAAACAATCTTGTGATTTACATTGCCTCCTAGAAACCGGCTAACGTTGACGTCAATTTCAACAAACGAACGTCGATGTGAAATCTCTCCAACAAATGAGATAATAATGGACGTGCACAAAATGTGAATGGCCACTAAGGTGGCAGTCCTCGAGATGGGAGTAGCGCACAACACTTGGTGTAATCAACCATATGTGTGGCGGGAAGACGGGTCACATGAATACATTATCTTTTGACTCTCAATGCACCATAAATGTCCACAACACAATCTATTACCTAATATGTGTGGTATGAAGTTGGCACACTCTCTTTGCACTGCCAGCTTGGAGATGGATTGTCTAACTCCTTGTGGATTGGATGTCCCTGCCTCACAGACTCACATTTAATTAAAGCCCAGTAATGAGAAAACCATGCCTCACAATATCCAAGCAAACCTTTTTGGTTGCAGGATCTACATTTTCCTAAACTCAAACTAGTGTGTGCTCGCCCTCAGATCTTAGTTGCCTTATATATGCATGTTTGGGAGCCCAGTGTGGCGAAGAGTTATGTTATGTAGTGCGTCCTCTCCCAGTGATAACTTTATAAGAAGTACGATGAAGGGCATACCTTTTCATCTAGGTGTGTAGTATCAAGGAGTTATATCCCTCTGTTTCACTTATTTTGTATCTAAGACAGGGTTTGTGTGGTTTCACATTGATGAATGTTTATTAGCTGATAAGATATCTTGAAAACCCAGTTGGTCTTATAGCTTTCTATTAAGTCTGGTTAGGGTTTTTTTATGGTACACGAGTCGTGACTTTGGTTGTCTCTAGTCTTTATTGTACAAAATTCTTCAAACAAACTTGTGCTCTCGTTTCACAGTGTCCTTATCTCTAGTGGCGAGGCTTGTTGCACAGGAAATGTTCTCAGGTTTGCAGTCACTCTTGTTCGATTTCTTCTCAAGCCATCTCCTATTACAACTTTCAATGGTTATTGTGTTTGTGGGCCAATGTTATTTTCCCTTTTTATACACAACTTTGGGTCAATACCCTCCTTTGAGCTTGTTGTGTTCTTTCCATCGGCGACTACAAAAATATCGATCTTGTTGGGATTTCCTTCCCTTGTCTAGTTCTTGTGTGTGGTGTATGGTATCCCAGTACTTTCTCAATTTGGTTCTAACGGGTATTTTTTCATTGTCAAAATTGTTCATTTCAAATTTTGGCTGCAATCTTCGTGGTTCCTATATCTTCGGTTTTTCCACTAGTCTATTTTAGTAGTTGGGTTCAGCATGGCATGTATTTTCCATTTGTCCTACAGGTATGTATCTATTATGGCCCCAAGGCTCTGTGCATCAAATCATCGGGGGGTGGGGTTCTTCAAGACCCTCCTCTTCTAGGCATAGGAGGTTATTTGGGTGGGAGTATGTAGCAAAAATTTTTGATGTCAGACCCTTGGAGGTTCGAAAGGAAATTCTTCAGCTCGACGACAAAGAATTTTGAGACAGAGCTTATTTCTCAGACTCTGACATAGGAGGCAGTAGCCTCAAATGGATTTCGGATCTAGGAAAGTTTCACTGGAGAAGGATCCACTTTCTTCACTCTATCACTAATCATCACCAGATAGAGACCTTACTTAGTATGGCCATCAGAGATAAGTAGGTTGAAAACTAAAAGATTTTTGTAGGCCAAGAAGACATCAAATGTATTGTCAGAGACACCATATATAACCTAGACGGCATCGTTGCTCGACTATCTAGCATTGAGCGCTACATACTTTCCAATTAAAACACTAAATCAAATGAGAACCAGGAAGGACAAAGATTCATAAATGCACCAGCTCAAGCCTCCCCTCAAGCTAACTCAATTGCTTCTTCTCTGGTTATCATTTTGGATTGAGGAATCCAACTACTTGTTTTGCAAAGCTAGACTACTGGAAAGAACACTTGGTTTTGGTTTCTTGGTTTTGTTTTTTATCATTTGGTATCTATATCTCATGTTTACTACTTCTAGCCTACAATTATTTTCTTCAGTTTTTGTAGTGTTTGGTGTGAATATTTTGTACTTAGATTGGCTAAATGTAGAAGTCAGTCTTATGTGTCTCATAACTTGCAAACTTACTAGTATTTCAGGATTTTAGATCCATAGTATTCACGTGGCTCTTGAGTGAGATTTGTTAAAGGAAATTTTGGAAAATAGTATATTTTTCATTTTAATAGAAATCTAATGTGAAATTTACAAAAAAAAAAACAAATCTTGTGATTAGCATAGCTTTTACCTTTTCCCTCCCTCCCAAATCACCAGCCTTTCCAATTTACCTTCATATTGAATATTTTGGGATAAATGTGTCAATAGCTTTGACATCAAAGTTTTTGATGAGGCTCATATGAATAGGGTACTTTCGATATTTTTAAATTTTATATAGATAAAGTATATTTTTTATTTAAAAATAAATTAATTAATATATTTTTATTATTTATTTTTTATGAATAAAAAGATTTAGATAATGATCTTTATACATAAGATAATTTATATATCATATAATTTATAATTTATAAGTACTTGATATAAATTTTTTACACAATGAAAATATAGATTTTTAATTAACAAAAAATTATAATTTAATCTTAAAATTGGTTAACACAAAATACATTTCAATCTTTACATTTGTTAATACAAATTAAAATGTAAATAATATAAATATATAAATCACCATAACCTTCATCACTTAGATTTAATCAAGGTAATTGTAAGAAAGGGGTGTTATCTTCTCTACCCAAGAAGAATGCCCATAAGAAACATATAGAGATTTTTATTAAGTATATTGTTTTAATGACCTTGAGCTTTCTATTACAAACTCTCAATTTTTTACAAAATTTAGTTTATCCTATTTACCATTCTCATAATGAAGAAAAAAACATAACAATTTTTTTAAATTTATTCAAAATATATATTTCAATAATAATAATAATAATAACAACAACAACAACAACACATAGAATGACACATTCTAATTAAAAGACATACCTCTTCAGCCACCATGACATAACATTGTATCAAACATTTTATCATATATATTTTTCATTATTCAATTACTAAATACTTGTCTTATATGGATTTCAATCGATTGTATTTTTTATGTTGAAATTTTTTAATAACAAATTATTTTTTATTCCATGTGATATCAATTACATTTTAATTTTATCCTTAATTATATCTTTATATAATCATATATATTTCAACTCTTATGTTAGAACCTAATTTTTAAATTTTCTTTAACTTTGATCTCTAACCACAAGTAACCTTTAGCTAGACTTCAATTATTATATTCCATTAAAAAAACATTAGCTCAATTACAAATTTTGAATAGAAATCCAAATGGATCAATCTGAAATAAAAATTGACAAACCTAAATTGCTACAAGAATCCTTAAGCCTTGCAATTACGATGAAAAAATGAAAAAAAAAGAGCTTTTGAATAGTTCTGATTAAACCACCTGCAAAAAAATTCATTAATTTTGTGGTAAGCTTGGTAGGACTACATCTTCATCATGTCCAATATATCACTTTGGAGAGGGGAATTGAACCTGTGACTTCACATCAAGGAGTGTCTTAATAGAGCACCCAATCACCGTCGATCCAAGACCCAATGGACTATAAAAGTGTATAATTAATTAAATGCATTTTGTTAAAATATTAATCAAACCAAATGCAATATTCCAAATAGAAAATTTACAATGATAACAAAATACATGTCATAAATTTTAACACGGAATTTTATTCAACAAACACAAGTACAGATAAATACACCCAAAACACCAATTTTATTAATATGATCAGTTGGAGTACAATATGAGATGGAAGGAGTGCACCTGGGCCTACACAAGGCAAGCTACAAGCCCCAGGTGATCAACAACAGAATGTACAACTACTCAATGAACTACTCTTCTAGAAACTGCGTTGTCTTTGACTTTCTGCACTATTGCCTGACTTCAGCACTTGATTTTCCCACTGAATAGTGCCCAAAAAATTCTAGGAATTTAGGAAGGTGACCCTTGCCCCAAACCCAGAAAAACCCAAAAAGGGTTCTCCCAACTTCCAACCTTCAAAATTGGACCCCTCACTACTTGGCCCTCCACTAATTTCGAATTTTGTTGATGTAGCTACTCCTATAGATTTCGACCCTCCAAAATACTAGAAAACCTCCTCAAATATATTTCCAATCAAATCCCCAACACCTCAGCTCCCAAATATTCCCACAAACCTGCCCCCGAAAGAGCCTCCACAAGTGATTGTGCAGTCCAGGGATTGTTTATGTAATTTCTAGGGAAGACTATGTGAATACTACAAAGAGGCTAAATATCCAAGGCTTCCACCGCTGCTACTCTTCTGAAATTCTCCTCTAATGGCCCCTATAGCTCCTCTGGTGATTATTCACTCGATTTCTCTACACAGCAAATCAACTACTCCAGTTACCCGCAGTGGCCTCACTGACAGTGTCACAACTCCACCTGCAAATGTAGACCCTCGATTTATTTCTCCACCTGACACAAGCAATGGAAAATAACCTCCTTGAGTAGCAATCAAAGTCCACTGAAGAAGGGGTGAGATTCACTCCTTGGGAATCTCTTTTGCTAAGCACCACAGCGTTGGCTCAGCTAAGCAGCTAAGGCAATACGATTTTCTGAATAACCAAATGATGTCAATGCCTTCTCCAAACCTTAATTTTATAAGTGTTGGGCATGCATTCCTTGTGGGCCCCTCCACCAATTCAATTTTCCCAAAGGAATTCGAATTGCTTCTTTCACTAATATGCTTTCCTTATCGGTCCCATTCTCCACTAGCAATTTACTTTATTTCTTTTTCTTATGTTGGCCACAAAAAGGTACTTTAAGTTACTTAATTCAAAATTGAAAAAAATGTATTTTTAAACATTAGGAAAATTTAGGAAGGGACGTTGCAGTCCTCCCCTCTCGGATGTTTCTTGACCCCAAGCAACTGCAAAACTGGAGGTTGTAAATTTTGTTCATTCTCCCATGTAGCATCCTCCTCTGGAAAATCCTTCCACTCGACCAAGTGCTCTCGGACCACCCTGTTCCTCAACCTTCTCTCCCTGGTATCCAAAATAAGCTCTAGTGTCAAAAGAAAATGCCCCTCGTCATCTCATGGAGGCAATTATGTCACTGCTACAATATGTTGTCTCAATGCCTTCTTCAGGCATGAGACATGGAATACATTATGAATCCGTCTCTCAAAAGGCATCTCCAGCTCATAAGCTACCTCACCAACTCTCCTCACCACCTGGTAAGGTCCTATAAAATCGAGGCCGCAATTTTTCGACACCCTTCTACTTGAGTGAAGATTTCCTATATGGCTACAAACGTAGGTAAACCATGTCTCCAACCTCGAACTGCCTCTCCACCCTATGTTTATCAACATATATTTTTTGTTGATTCTGGACTACCTGCAAATTGTTCTTAAGAGCCTGGAGGATCTCCTAGCTCTCCTGAGCCAAATCTTTGGCCCTAGGGGCCCTGATGTGTCCAAAAATCATGTTAGAAAATGTAATTGCATCATATCCATAAAGAACTCGAAATGGGGACATACCAATAGACATGCGAAAGTCGTGTTGTAGCATAACTCTCCCAGATGCATCCATTTGACCCACGCTCATTGTTGTCCTGTCACATAATTGTGTAGGTACCCCTCCAACCACGTGTTCATGATCTCAGTCTGCCCATCAGTCTGGGGATGATATCTAGTGTTGGGTGTAAGCTCAGTCCCCACCAAGCGGACCATCTCTTGCCAAAAATCCCCCATTAATCTGTTGTCTTTGTCACTCACAATGGTCTTGGGGAAACCATGCAACCAGAATACCTCCCAAAAGAACAATTCATCCACCTAGGAGGTTGAATATATCCATGGAATAGCGAAGAAACGTGAAAACTTGGTCAGCCTATTCACTACCACATAAATGCAATCTCTCCCCTGCGCTGCTGGTAGTCCCGTGATTAAATCCATAGACACACTCTCCCACTTCCTCTCTGAAATGGGAAGTGGTTGCATAACTCAGTTAGAAGTGAGAGCTCCACCTTGTTCCTCTAGAAATCTATGCACTCTCTCATGTGCTGCAGAACATCTCCCTTGAGACCCCTCCAAGAGAATCTCTCCCTGACAACGCGGTAGGTCTTAAGGAAACTCAGGTGCCCTGCTAGTGGAGAATCGTGTGTGGCATTCATGACCTTCTCCCTCAACTGATATCCTGGGACCAAATAGATTTGATCTTTGCAATATTTCACGTCATCAATCACTTTAAATCGGTCATCCCTGTGTGCACAATCCAAGATCTTGCATGCCTGCCTATCTTTGGAATACTCAACCAACAATTGAGCCTTCCAATCCTGCATGACATCCATCAATGACAGCGTTTTTGGTCTGCGTGAAAGGGAATCAACTACTACATTATGTTTTCCCTTCATGTACTTTATCTCAAATTCGTAGGCTTGGAGCTTACTCACCCACTTTTTCTACCTCTCCTCGAATGACTATTTCTCAAGGAAGAAATAGAGATTGTTGTGATGTTTATTTACCTTGAACTGGTTTCCCACTAGTTATTGTCTGAACTTCTTTAATGCATGCATCACTGCCAGCATCTCCTTATCGTATATCAAGAGGTAGCAACTTCATGCTCTCAAATGCAATGGGGTGGCCTCCCTGCTTCAACACAACACCAACACTTTCACCAGAAACATCACACTCCAGCACAAAGGGTCATGTGAAATCCGGAAAAGCCAAAACTGGGTAGCTTCTCATGACCCTCTTAAGCCTCTTTAATGCCTCCTTTTCTATCTGCATCCATTCAAAAGCGCCCCTCATTTTCAAATCTATAACAGGTGCTATCAGCTATGAAAATCCCCTCACGAGCCTCCTTTAATAGGTGAAAATACCCAGGAAGCCCCTCATCTCGGTCACATTCCTGGGTGTTGGCCAATCTAATGTGGCTCAGATCTTCTCCTGATGTACCTTCATCCCATCTTCTCCTATCACATGCCCAAGTTACAGTGTCTCAATTAGCCCAAACTCACATTTTCACATCTTCGAATACAGTTGTTTCTCCTCTAGTATGCGTAGCACTTCCTCCAAGTGTTGTAGGTGCTCCTCCCATGTCCAACTGTAAATGAGTATATCATCAAATAATACCAAGACAAAACATCTCAGCTTTCCATGAAACACATGGTTCATACAATACTGGAAGATAGTGGCAGCTTTGGTTATCCCAAAGGGAATCACCAAAAACTCAAAGTGTCCATAGTGACAACGAAAAGAAGCTTTGGGAATATCCTACTCCCTCACGTGTATCTGGTGGTACCTTGAACGTAGATCTATCTTAGAGAAGTATTTATCTCATCTAAGCTCACTCATCAGCTCATCTATGCAAGGAATGGGCTACATGTTCTTCAAAGTCTTCTTATTTAGTTCCCGGTAGTCTATGCACATGTGCAGCATCCCGTCTTTCTTCTTCACCAGCACTATGGAAGAAGAAAAAGGACTAGAGCTAGGCCTGATATTCCCCAATCTCAGTAACTCATGTATAGCCTGCTCTATCTCATCCTTATAGGCCTTGGGATGCCTATAAGTTGTGGTGATGAACACATTCACACCCTCCTCCAACTCAATATTGTGCTCAAATCCCCGATCTAGTGGTCTCCCTGGAAGAATATCTCCAAAAACCTCTGTATGTCGCTCCAAAAAATCTAATATGTCTAGTTGCATAGCCTTGGCCCATGACCTAGTCTCTGAAATGTGTAACTCAACTTCCCACTCCACATCTCCATGCCGCAAATTGGCCTCCATCCTGTGAGTTGAAACTGTTTAAGGTGGATAAGAGTGTATCCCCCTCAACAATATTGGCCTCCCATCATGCCCTTTAAACTCCATCTCTAGCTGCTTCCAATCAGTGGTGAATTTCTCCAGTGTGTACAGCCACTGAACTCCCAACACCACATTGGTATCTGGAATATAAACAAAAAAGAAATGATCGGTGAGAGAGTAGTTCCCCATTTGCAAATTAAATCCAGGGACATATCTCGTACACTGCATGGCTTGGGCTCCAAGTATCAGAACTGAAAATCCTTCAAACGTGGTTTTATGGATGCCCCTACACTCCACCATCTTGGCACCAAGAAAATTTTGGGTGCCCCATTGTCAACCAGGACTGACACACGCTGCCCCTGAATGGTACCCCTGACTCTGAGTGTCAGGTACTTCGGCACACCCCGAAGTGAAGCAAGAACTCCTCATATTAGGGCAAATTGTCCTCCTCCATTTGGGGGTGGGGGTGGTCCTCCTGCTCCCAATGGACCTCCCTCATCCCTTGGATCATCGACTATCTCGATCTCCTCCTCATTTGGATCACTATTCGACAACACCTAAATAAAATGATCCTTGCCCATGGTGCACTTGTGTCTCGGTGCCCAAGGCTCTTGGCACGTCAAACACAATCTCCTCCTCTTGAGTTCCCTCCATGTCTCATCATCCAACTGACCACGCCCTCCATCTCTATGTGGTAGCCTCATATCTTTGTTACCGTGTGGGGCTGAACGAAAGCCCTGTTCTTGGGCACTGCGTCAATCATATATTTAGCTTGATAGATGGCATCTTGTAGTGATGTGGGCATATAGGCCTTCACTCATCCATGCAATGGCACAGAAATCCCCTCCACAAATAGCATGACCAACCGACTCTCTTAAATATATGTCACCATCACATCCAACCTCTGAAACTCGGTTATGAATGCCTCTACGATGCATTTTTGTCTTAAATGGGCTAGCTCCCTGAAGTGTAGCTCCGGATCCTTCCTCTCAAACCTCTCCAACAACCGCCAGGTGAACTCCTAGTATGATGTGATGTGGATATGTCCAAGTGTGATCAACCCATGGTATCACCATTCCTGGGCATCCCCCTCCAAGTGAAGGGTGGCAAATCGAATGGCATTTGCTTCCTTCATGGGATTCAAATGGAAATAGGTGTCCAGCATTTTTACCCATGATTGCGCTGAACTCCTTGCTCCCCCATCAAAATTTGGAATGGTGACCTTCCCTACCAATATTTGCACCTCATGGCTGGATGATCCTCCTCTGAAATAATTTCCAGCCCATGTGGTATGCCTCTCCTTTAGGTGAATGAATTCACCAAAGGACATCACCCACCTGATATGGGCATCCAATCCCTCATACTCATCGATGCCTGATGCAACCAAGTGTAGTAGATATGTAACTGGATCTGTTTCCCTATCAGGCTCTGGTTCCCCTACGATGGTGTCAGCTTGCCCATAGTGTGGAGTGTGTGGGAGCTACAATGTATGGCTACATCCTGCTCTAGAACCCCCATCACCCTGAGGATCTGGAACCTTTCCACCCACATGCAATCCCATCACCTAATACACCATATCCATCATGATCTTCCCCTGCCTCATTATATGGTGATTTTCTCTCAGCAACTCCTCTAAAATTTGGACCTTGCCCCTCGGCCTGGGTTTCTGCTCCTCGTCTTGTCGGTCTATTCATTCCCTCATGGCTTCTACTTTTTTTTCTAAAAATGGGTTTGGGTTGCCTTCTCTCCCACGGCATTTACCTCTGCCTTCACCATGGCCTCTATGAAAAACCACTTCTAGGTATCTCGGTGGCATCACCTGCCCTTGTTCCCCACCCTGGCCAAGAACATGATCTGATACCACTGTAATATTCCAAATTGAAAATTTATAGTGATAACAAATTACATGCCATAAATTTTAACACAAAAATTTATTCAGCAAACACAAGTACAAATAAATATGCCCAGAACACCAATTTTATTAATATGATTAGCTGGAGTACAACATGAGATGGAAGGAGTGCACCTGGGCTTGCACAAGGTATGCTACAAGCCTCAGGTGATCAACAACAAAATGTACGGTTGTTACAACGAACTGTTCTCCTAGAAACTGTGTTGTCCTTGGCTCTCTACACTACTAGATGAATTCGGCACTTGATTTTCCCACTAAATAGTGCCTAGAAAATTCTAGGAATTTGGGAAGGTGATCCTTGCCCAAAACCCAGAAAAACCCATAAAGGGTTCTCCCAACTTCCAACCTTCAAAATTGGACCCCTCACTACTTGGCCCTCCTCTAATTTGAAATTTTTCTCCCATATATTTCAGCCCTCCAAAATAATATCAAACCTCCTCAAATATATTTCCAATCAAATCCCCAACACCTCAGATCCCAAATCCTCCCACAAACTTGCCCTCGAAAGAGCCTCCACAAGTGACTGCGCATTCCAGGGATTTCTTATGCAGTTTCTAGGGAAGACATCGTGAATATTGCGCAGAGGTTGAATCTCCAAGGCTTCCACCACTTCTACTCTTCATAAATGCTCCTCTAATGGCCCCTATAGCTCCTCTGGTGATCCTCCACTCTATTCCACTACACAACAACTCCACTGCTCCAGCTACTACGCAGTGGGCTCACTGACTGCGTCACAACTTCACCTGCAAATGTAGAAACTTTGATTGTTTTCTCCACCAGACACAAGCAATGGAAAATACCCTCCTTGAGTGGCACTTGAAGTCCAATAAAGAAGGATTGAGCTTCACTCCTTGGTAAGCTCATGTGCTAAGCAACACAATGTTGGTTCAGCTAAGGAAATATGATTTTCTGAATAACCAAATGATGTCAATGCCTTCTCCAAACCTTCATTTTATAAGAGCTAGGCATGCATTCCTTGTGGTCCCCTCCACCAACTTGATTTTCCCAAAGGAATTCATATTTATTCCTTCACTAATACGATTTCCTTGTGGGTCCCATTCTCCACAATCAATTTAATTTGTTTCTTTTTCTTATGTTGACCACAAAAAATTACTTTAAGTTACTTAATTCAAAATTGACAAAAATGTATTTTCCCAAACATTAGGAAAATTTAGAAAAGAACATTACACCAAAAATAATTGTGAAATGATATAATAAATAGTATTTAAAGTTTAAAAATTAAAATTATTAAAGTATTATTAAGTCTTCTCCAAGATAAGTGATTTTATTTCTCAAATCATTATAAGGTAATAAAAGAAATTATATTTGTAATATTCCCAAATGGGGAAGCAGCAATATAAGAACACAAAACTCGAAATAGCAGTGTAAATCAACTCATTAACATTGGAGACCAATATGGAGACATAACATCATGTATTAAATCAGCAAATCCATACAAATTAGTGAGGCATGAATCATATACAATGAGGAAACAAGCCTCCCATGAGCAATCACCCCTAAATATGAACTGTTGCTACATTACAAAATGTCGGAAGACTGATATAGTGCAGTTATAAACACATTGATACAGCAAAGGAATGTAGAAAAGATGTAGGGATGTTATATGCCTCAAAAGATATGCCACATACATATCTAGGCTTAATACAAACTCCTACAAGGAACCCGGAAAGGGTTTTCAGAAATACACCCTATACAAGATGGGATCTAAAGCCCTAGGGTTGAAGATTCACTTCAAACTGAAGCACATGAGTGTAGAAGGCTGAAATAATGTAGATCTGATGTAGATCCCCTCAAAGGCCTCATCCAATGAAAGGTTGAACCCTTCAATCACAGGAAAACACTCCAAAGGAGCCACAAGATCCCTCACTGAAGATACCATCCAAAATAACGCAATTCCCAGCTGGAACAACGCTGTAAATGATCGGAAATAGTTGGCTTGCTGCCAAATATCTTAAATATGTCCAAGAGCCCTCCAAACTGATCTCCCAAGAGAAGGAATCCTTCCTCCTATGAGAAAGTAGCTCAGAAAGTGGGTTTCTACACCCTCCACTACAATACCCTGCAAGATAGCACAATACCTAACGAGAAACTACGCTAATGAAGAAATTTGTAGCTTGGCACAGAAAACCTGAATGTAGAAATAGACCGCAATGCTCTTCCAAGAGGACTCTCAAGGAGAGAAGTGGGATTCCCGCTCGGGAACACCCGGTGCTAAACAGCACAACAATCTCAACTAAACGGCTGGAGAATGCGAGTAGTCTAAACAGAACATATACAAAATAATAATCCAAAAACATACTCCATATGGATGTCATCTTCTTCCTTATATATATTATGAGCTTCCTTGCCCTTGGCCCCACTCAATTAGGTCATTTCCTTCATGAAATCAATCTCCCTCCAAAATTACGTTATTCCTCATTTAATCTCCACTCCTCCATAACAGCGATGTTGACTTGGTCAAAGTTGACTGAATCAACATGATCCAACCCCTATTCACACTTGGAGGTGCTTTATTTAGCTGCTAAAAAGGTCTCCTTTCACACTTGAAGTGTTTTTATTGCTGCTAAGGAGACTTATGGGCCTCCCCACCCACTTATTCACCTACCTAGTGATAAAAAAATCTATAATATTCCATTTAGCTGAAGGCTAAATTTTTGGAATATTATAATCCTCCCCTCCAAATTGTTGCTTGTCCTCAAGCAACTGTAAAGGGAGAGAAAAACTCCTCCCCTCCTCCTCTTGTGGCCTTCTCATCAGTAGTCCCCCCCACTGCTCAAGATAATCTGCAATAAATCTGCCCTCCAATGGTTCCTTCCAAGTATGCAAAACCAAATGGCTCACATCATGAGAAGGTGGAAGGTGTAAGTGGAAACCTTCTTGTTGTCCAATGGCCTCCTCAAGGTAGGAGTGATGACAAACATAGGGGATCACATTCCCAATGAGAGACTCCCATACCCATGCTATCATCCAAATGAAATGAGCCATTTTAGGTAGCTCATCAAAGAAATCCTCAACCCCCGGTTCCTGCAATGTATTGGAGCTGCATGGAGATATCAGATTTTTCCACCCAAGTTGTTTTTCTCTCCATTTAAGGTATGTATGGGGCTACTGCTGATATTGGGCTGAAATATCATGGCCTCTAAGAATGACCCAAGTCACCCCACCAAACAAAACATCCATGAAGTGCCTCCTCCAAGAACTCAAGTTCTCCAAATGGCTCCTCCCACATGAAGAAAAGAGATGTAGTGTGGTAATCATGATTTTCCCATGGTCTCTCCTGAAACATGCAATATATAAAGTATGGAGAATCATACTTCCAATGGGCACCTTCAACTCTTGTGCCACTCTCCCAACAAATCTTTCCATAAACATAAGAACACCATCCATATATGGAAGCAAAAACAAATGAAAACAAGTTGCCACATGACAACCAGGAGGTGGATCATAGTTCCACATATGGAACCAGCACAGTGCATCCCCTGACTTCCTTCAAACAAAAAATAACAAGTGTCCTTTCAGCCACTTGTTTGCTACTACAAACATCCTACAAGATAGGATCATAAAAGTAACATGTGGTGCTAATGGTGCACACCAAGAATCATGTGGCCTCCCCCACAAACCACCAATAGCATGGGAAACATCAATGCTACAAATGGCCTTAAGTACATCAAAATACAATATATAAGAAGGGACAATCCTCCTTGGTACAACATGTTGCTCATATAAATTAAAGGAGTACAAATCATAATGCAAAAATGTACCTTCTCTACTATGTACTTTGGTCATTGAGCTAAAATGGCTCAACTGTAAGTTCTCCCTCATTTCCAATGAGTAGGAAAGTGGTTGTGAAAACCTCTCCATCATCATCCAGGCTATGCATCTCTCCATATGCTAATATATATCCTGCTGGATTCCCTCCCAAGTGAACTCCTCTATCAAAGAATGAAATGCATCAAAGTGCATGGAAAGAAAGTCCACATGTGTTGCATGTAGTAGTTTCCTCTTGAGCTCAGAAACTCTAGTCAAGAAGACTCTGCCATAAGAATAGATGACCTCATCATCCACCATGTATCTATCATCTCCCTCTGAGTCATCAAGAATCATGCAAGCACCAAGATCCTTGGATTACTCTACCAAAAGCTGAGACCTCCAATATGGATCAACCCTCCTAAGAGACAACACTAAAGATCTCAAATGTGATGCTCCCCACATGTTTTTTTCTTCTCCTTTGACATTCCCCTTGCCAAAGTCATCCTCCAAAATGCTACCATGCCCACCATGCAGCTGCTCATGCTCAAATAGAAGTGGTGGCCTTTGGAAGTTGGCTTCCCATGAGAGGCTACCATCCCAAAATAACCTCCTGATATTGGCTAATGTAAGCATGAGTGGCCTCCCTCTACTCCAAGACATGGAGGATTCCTTCCACAAGGAAATTACCCTCTGTTTCTCCAAATCCATGGAGCAACTCCCTTGCACCATGGTGGTGCCATCCTCCATCATTGCAGCATCTTTTTTCAATGCAGAATATGTAGTGAGAGTGGATACTACTGAAAATGGGAGAATTTCCCCCTCCTCCTTGAGTCTACCCCAGACTCTTTGCGATGTACTAAGTCCCTCCAAAGTATCCACCCCTCCGAGATCTAAGAATGGTGAACCAAATGGTAAGATGTCTCTCACTAGCTCTAGATGCGGGGGCCGTTTGATGGAATGCCTCCATGCAGTGAGACATCAATGTCAAGAGTAGACTGCACATATGAATGGACAACTTTGTCCCTGCCCTCACTGAGCAAATCAGTCTACCTCTTCTGTGCATCAACCTTCTAAAATAGTTAGGGGTGTGTGCTCCTCACCATATGATGTTGGTCATCCTCCCTACCTCCTCCTTTCATCTGCAAGGTTTCACAATCGGTCAGTAGTGGCACATGATGTACATGGATTGTGCCTTGATCTTCACATATGTGATCCTTTGGAACTTCTTGCAATAATACAAGAATTCCTCTTGTTGGATCATGTTCTCTATCTTCCTCTGCATGAGGTGCTAGATATGCTCTAGATATGACAGCGCTGTTGCCCCCAACCCTCTCTTCCTCTTCAATATGGATGGGAAAATTTTCAATAAGAGGATTCTCTTTTGAAAATAATATTTCCATGCCCTCTTTTCCAAGAGTATGAGATACAGATCTTGCCTCTAGCAAGGTGTTATGCAATATGTTAGCCTATTCAATAGTTTTTTGAAGTGGATTTGAGTTTATAAGTCCTTTCAACCCTTGCAAAATTTTGGTTTGTTTAGGTTTGTTTAGCTCCATCAAAGATGTTTTATAATTTTTTCCATCAAACCTTTCCACTAGTCTCCTAATGAAATTTGCATAAGTAGAGGTATGTGCATTTTTTAAAGAAAAGGACTCAAATATCCACCAAGAATAGGCCTTACCTCCAAAATGCAGCGCTACAAATTTGATGGCTTCATTCTCTGAAACTTGGTGTTGCTGCAAATAGGTGTCTAGCTCCTCCACCCAAGCTCTAGCTAAACATTTAGGTGAACCATCAAAAGTAGATAGAAAAAATATACCCTTATCATGCTGCTTGCTCCTCTCCACCTTGATCTTGCAAAACTCTTGGAATTTGATGTGATCTTTGAACCTCTTAGTTTGAGATTCATATTCTTCCAAATAATCACTAAGAGTTCCCATCTTTGGCATTTCTTATTTCTTCCTCTCTCTCATAGTAAATCTGGGCATAAGACTGTGCTATAAATCCTGGTGTGTGGCTCCATGCTCACCCTCATCATGTGAAAATATAGAGTTTTTTTTAGATTCAACCTCCCTTGGAGATTCCTTACACATCTCCCTTCTCATCTTCTTGATATCTCCATGAATGCTTTGCATAGTTTGAAAAAGAAGCTTTGAGAGCCTCTCTTCCTTCCTTCCTCCAATCAATGGAGTCATTTCTCTGTTTTCTTTGTACATCTCCTCTTATTTTAGAGAATCTTATCCTTATGGTTACATATTGGCTGAATGCACAGGCTGAGCCAAGATTATGCTCTGATACCACTGTAATATTCCCAAATGGGGAAGCAGCAATATAAGAACACAAAACTCAAAATAGCAGTGTAAATCAACTCATTAACATTGGAGACCAATATGGAGACATAACATCATGTATTAAATCAGAAAATCCATACAAAATAGTGAGGCATGAATCATATAGAATGAGGAAACAAGCCTCCCATGAGCAAAAACCCCTGAATATGAACTACTGCAACAATACAAAATGTAAGAAGACTGCTATAGCGCAGTTATAAATACACTGCTATAGAAAAGGAATGTAAAAAATATGTAGGGTTGTTATATGCCTCAAAAGATATGCCACATACAGATCTAGGCTTAATACGAACTCCTACAAGGAACCTGGAAAGGGTTTTCATAAATACACCGTATACAAGATGGGATCTAAAGCCCTAGGGCTGAAGATTCGCTGCAAACTGAAGCACATGAGTGTAGAAGGCTGAAATAATGTATATCTGATGTATATCCCCTCAAAGGCCTCCTCCAATGAAAGGCTAAACCCTTCAATCACAGGAAAACACTCCAAAGGAGCCACAAGATCCCTCACTGAAGCTTCCCTCCAAAACAACGCAATTCCTAGTTGGAACAATGCTGTAAATGATGGAAAATAGTTGGCCTGGTGCCAAAGATCTGAAATATGTCCAAGAGCCCTCCAAACTGATCTCCCGAGAGAAGGAATCCTTCCTCCTATGAGAAACTAGCTCAGAAAATGGGTTTCCCAACCCTCTACTGCAACACCTTGCAACACAGCACAATACCTTGCAGAAACTACACTGATAAAGAAAGTTGTAGCTTGACCTGAAAACCTGAATGTGGAAATGAATGCAATGCTCTTCCAAGAGGCCTCTCAAGGAAAGAGGTGGAATTCCCGCTCTGGAACACCCAGTGCTAAACAGCACAGCAATCTCAACTAAATAGCTGGAGAATTCAAGTAGTCTAAACAGACCATATACAAAATAATAATCCAAAAACATACTCCATATGGCTGCCATCATCTTTCTTATATAGATTATGAGCTTCCTTGCCCTTGGCCCCACTCAATTAGGTCATTTCCTTCATGAAATCAATCTCCCTCCAAAACTGCATTATTCCTCATTTAATATCCACTCCTCCATAACAACGTTGTTGACCTGGTCAAAGTTGATTGAATCAACATGATCCAACCCCTGTTCACACTTGGAGGTGCTTTATTTAGCTGCTAAAAAGGTCTCCTTTCACACTTGAAGTGTTTTTATTGCTGCTAAGAAGACTTATGGGCCTCCCCACCCACTTATTCACCTACCTAATGATAAAACAAACAATAATATTCCATTTAGATGAAGGCTAAATTTTTGAAATATTACAATATTATTTAAGTGGTAAGTTTATTAATATATGAAACAATGAAATGAAAATAAAGAATAATTGATTTATGGAACTAAAAAATTATGTTTACTTAAGAAAATTATTACTAGAGTTATATCAATTATGAAAAAGAAAATTACAAAATTTGGAATCAAATAATTTTATGTATTTGTTTAAGAATAATTAGAATATCAATATTTAGTACATAAATACCAAATTATGAATAAGGAAGCTCACAAAATTTGGAATCAAATAACTTTATGTAATTGTTTAAAAATTATTAGAATAATTTTATAAACATTGTTATCCATATTATTCTTAGAAAAAGTTATATTAATATTTAATAAATAGATTTATATAGATTCCAAATTAATATTTAATAAATAGATTTATATAGATTCCAAATTGTAAATAGGAAGTTCAAAAATTTCATATTCATGTATGTGAGTATGATGACAAAATTAATCATTAAATTAATGGGTAGAATTAAACACTAAATAATACCTTTCCAAAATGTAAATTTGGTTTTATAAATTAAAGAAATTGATGTAATTTTAGGAAACTTATGGTTGAAATATCTCAATACTTTTATATGAATGTTAATAAAAAGTAAGTATATAACATTTAAACACTTGACCAAAAACATAATTTAAAGCATTGCATTCTCATATCAAATTTATATCAAATCAACATCAAATATATATAATTAGACAATAATTTTTAAAATTCTAGTAAAGTTTTATTAGAGAAAGATTAAGAAACCTCTTCCCTAAAAAAATATTGCTCAAAGTTTTCTTGAACCAATCAAAAGGTTGAAAGATTGGAAACTAGAGAATCAAGATAAAAAAATTAAAAAAAAACAGCTAGAAAAAATTGATCTTTAACATTTAAGGAATCATAATCAAAAATTGTTCTTTAACATTTAAGGAAACAATCACTAATCCAATTAATTAAAAAAATAGCTTGATGTAAAAACAATCATTGATCCAATGAAGTAAAAGAATAGCTTGATGTAAAAACCAAACGTTAGACAAAAAAAAAGGGGTGTTTATATGACAACATAAATTAAAAGGGTGTTTATATTGAAATCTTGTCAACAAGTAAATCACTTTTAGTATCCACAAATAGATGTTTGCAAAACAAGATCATGACATACAAATATGTCTTGTGATCATCTTGATTATAAAAGTTATCGCATTATTTAACAAACTAACCAGAGACAAAATCAATATGAGAAAACAAGTGACGATCTTATTATATTGAAGAGAAGGTCAAGTGTGAATCTTATTAAATTGCAAATTATAGAAATTGTAGAACACACAATTTTGCAGAAAATTGAATTAGGATAGCCTAATTAAACAATTCTACTCATGTGTAGTAACTCCTATCCTCTCATGTCTTCAACTAGCATAGCATCAAGAACAAATTATCATCAAAAAAACATTTCCAATAAAAACAAAAACAAGTTTTTTTCATTCACAGACCATAGATCCCAATTAAAACATAGAGATGACAGTCACACCAAATGTGGGAGTAATTGAAGCAACAACAAAAAAACCAAAAGACGAAATGATAACATGAGGTAAAAGATCTCATGTATCGGAGACCTCATAATCAGAAAAAGAGCTAACCACTAAAACAAATTCAATGGATATGGTATTGGCTATTGTCCAACTCACCCAACAAAAATGGAAAGAAGTAAAAATGAAATGAAAAGAGAATAGAAAAATAGATTATTTCTACAATTATACAAACAATTAAACATTCTTGCTAAGGTTTTTAAAGACTTTAAATCACTATTATAATGAATCCATGTGATCTTTATCTCTAAATACAATAAAAACAAAAATATCTTTGAAATAATAAAAAAATATAATAAACATAAATATACAAATAAACATTAAATTTATGTGTAACTCAACAAGCATCATAATTATCCAATACGTACAAGTACACTCTCATATGTTTTTCTTATACAAGTACACCATTATATGTCTTTTTTATATCGATACAAGTACACCATCATATGTCTTTTTTATATCGATGACTTTCTTATACAAGTACACCATCATATGTCTTTTTTTTAAGAGTAGATATTTAATAATAGATATATTACATTCATTTCATAAAAATTAACAAATTATATTAGTTCTAAACAATTGTGAATTTACTTTTATAACTTGGTATATAATTTACAATGTTCCTTACCTATGGTATCAAGCTATATTTAATTCAAATAATTATTTAATTTACTTTCTTTGCTTAAGCGTATGTAATTTACAATGTCCTTGGCCATCATGCAAAAAGGACAAAGTGTTGTGTATGTAATTTGCAATGTTCCTTAGCCGTCGTGCAAAAGGACAGAGTTGTGTATGAATTTACTATGCTCCTTAGCCATTGTGCAAAAGGACAAAGTGTTTTCATAATTGATTTTAAAATGTGTTAATGATTTTAATTGCTTTTTGAAAGATATTTATATTTTGTAGATTTTGGTCGATTTATTTTGTAGACTTTGATAGCTAAATTGTAATGTAGAGGTGTTTCTTATTTTACAAATAAGAAAATTTTATATATTAATTTGGTGTTTGATTTTACAATTTAAAAAATAACTGTTATTATTTTATTTAATCATAGTTTTCAACATCATATTTTATTTAATCAAACATAATCATATAAATGGTTGAGAGCATGTGTTTCTTTTTAAAAGGTGATAGGTTCAAATTCAAAGGAAGGTAGTGTATATATACCACTTTAGACTTTAGTAGTCAAATCGCTTGATAAAAACAAATTCCTTGGTTCAAAAAAAATTGTCTCATACACAATTTAGTATATGTCTTGTATCTTGTGTTCTTGTAGAAAATATTAGATAATACTATACATATAATAGCATTCATGAATAACTTCAATTTAATTACACTAAAATTGTTTAACCTAACATCAAATCCACAAATCAATATGTATCATTATGGGCGAACTGAAATATGATTTCAAAAAAATCATTATGTATCATTACGGGCGAACTGAAATATGATTTCAAAAATTTATTACATTTGTGCCCAACTATTTTTACATAATAAAGATAGTGGATCATTGGTAACTAGATAGGTATTTTGAATGGTTGTAAACCTCCATCTAGATCTTAGCCTAAGTCTTTTTGTAGGGTACGTTTAAATATTTGATTTTTAAATCTACTAGTCTTCTTGGTGAAAATGAAATTTATCATTACTCTAATGAATACATATATAGATTCAACAACCCAAACAAACCCTTGGTGCACACGAATCATACCATTTCAACAATTGATATCTACCATTTTAATTATTTTTCTAAACTTTAATCTGGATTAAAAATTTTGAATGTTTAGACTATGTTCCCTTTTGCACTACATTGAAGAAGTTCGAAATTACCAAAGTACAAAGTGTATGCAAAACTACACATAAACATGGAAAAAAAATTGAAGATCTTGATGCTTTGCATTTTACATTCTATCTATGCGCTAGACAATAAACTTCAAGCAATCATCTCAACCAAAGTGCATGTGAAGTGGAAGCTTACACTCCACACTACACACATTGCATAGCAAAGCAAATAAAATGCCCATCGATGTGACTACATGACATAAAGGCATGTGAATGTGTGGGCAAGGTAGAGTGAAGCCTTAGCTTCACCCCCCACATTCCACAAAGGCAAGTCTCATTAAGCTTAATGAAATGGAAAAGGGTGGAGTCCAGCTATACACTCCATTAGGAGACATAAGAAAAGAACGGAGATGCTTTCTACCTTACAAATCTCAGAAACTGAATAAAGAAGAAGAGGAAAATATTGAAGACCCTTTCCAACCTTGCCAAATTGGTAAGAACATAGCCACATAGTGGTAATACATGTAGCTATGACCAACATAGAAGATCAAGAAAGCAAAAGCATGTCACATAGACAATGATGATCGTAAAAAAGAAGAATCACAATGTTCTCTATTTTAAGGAGGAAACACACTTTGATCGTGGAGGAAAATTGGCAACTATGGATGTAATAAAATTGGCAACATATTCTTGGGGTTTTTTTCGCAGAAAGAGAAAATGATTAGAAGAGGTCAAAAATGCTGAGAAATTAGTATGCTTGTGGATTAGGGTTGATTCCTCTTATTTGATAATTACTTGTGAGTCTTTTTTGGCTTTTATTTTATTATACATTCTTCATCAAGCAATTACCAAAAACATAAATTGCATGAAGATTACAAGAGACAAAGAACACAAGATATATGCTCCAAACCAGGGAAAAACCCCACAAGGGGGAAAACCCAAAAAATTCCTCTTCTTATAGAATCAGATCAAAGTGACACATCCAAGACCCAAGACCAAGACCTCCACAAGGAACCAAGTCATCCCTCCTTCATATCTCCTCCAACAAAACCAAGTCAACAAGAATCAAAGCTAGTAAAACCTCTTCAAGTCAAAAATTTGGATTTGCAACTTCGGAGAGTTGCCCCAACACCTTCGCAAAACAAAGTTACCCCATCACCTTAGCAAAAACAGAATTTCGGCATGTAATTTCTAAATTAACCCCAGCAACTTTGCACATGTGGACAAAGACAAACACAAACTCAAATTTTGTTCCTTCAATGGATTCTTCTCCCTTCCTTGGCCTTCGCACTTAATCTTCTTCTCTCTTGTTTAGAAGTCGAATTGTGAGTGAGTGTGAAAATGAGGTCAAAGTCTCTTCATTTTATAACCATCCAGGAGGTCGAATTGGGCCTCTTCAAGACCGACTTGACAAGTACCAAGATAATTATGAAGACCGAACCTAGTTACATTTTTCAACACTCCTTCTTAACTAGGGAGGTATTCATAATTACACAACAGGATACAAGGGTACTCAAATTGAAATATTCTCATAAGAAGAGTTTGTATTTATAATCCATCATCAAGCATTAACATTATAACCAGCATTGCCAATTTGCAATATAGCAAGGCCTTGACTAGCAAGCTCTAACTCTCCACTAGATTAGAGCACAATGCTGGGAGGCATGCATTTGGACACCAACACCACAGCTCTCAAGTAACATACCCCATTCAGATGTTCACTAGGTATGTCATTACAGGACTATTCTTATCTTGGATTCCCAATCCTCAAAGAATATCGTTCCTCTTCGACTGCTCTTGTCTTGGATGCCCTACCTCATCCTCAAAGAGTATCGGTCCAAGTAACTACAGTTATCTTGGATTCCCAATCCTCAAGAAGTATCGGCCCCAAATGCTTATCCAATCCTCCATTATCCCTATCAGTGGCTTCACTAGACTTACTATTATTAGTCCTAACCTAGTGCATGACACATGGAGAATACAATGGCCATCATCATTCCCTCTCAACCAAGGAGGAGATATCTACAAGTCCAAGCTTGTTTCTCAAGAACTCGAGCTTCTTATTTGGAAGAGACTTTGTCAATATATCAACTACATGTTCTTCAGTGGAGATATATTGTAGCTTCACAACCCCATTCTGCACCAAGCTTTGAATATAGTGGTACTTATTATTGATATGCTTTGTCCTAGCATGGAAAATTGGGTCCTTTGTTAACCTTATGAAATCCTAGTTGTCACAATGTATAATGGTAGGGTCCAATGGCCCTTCAAACAAATTTGAAAGTAGTTTTTTTAGCCAAACAACTTCTCTACAAAATTCACTTTTTGCTATATATTCGACTTCAGCACTACTCATTGCAATTAAATATTGTTTCCTTCTCAACCATGAGATCATAAAGGATCCCAAACTAAAACATCCACTAGTAGTGCTTATTCCATCTGCATTATTTCCACCCTAATCTGAATCTATATAGCCCAATAATTGTATCTCATTGTCAGCATATCTCAGGAAATGGTGTATAGTCCCACAAAGATATCTCAAAATATATTTAGTTTTTATCCAATGATCATGCCTTGGCTCCATCTGTAATCGACCAAGAACATTTACTGAAAAACATATGTCAGGTCGGGTGTTCACAAGGTTCATCAAGAATTCAATCAACTATTGGTAACATGTGGTATCAATAAGGTTTGAATCTAAACTCCTTAACTTCTTCAAATTAGTGATCATTGGATTTAACATTAGCGTACTATCCATCATACCAAACTTTTGAAATATCTTGATCACATATTTCCCCTGACCAAGATAGATCTCACCAGGTTTCTACCATACTTCTAGTCCCAAGTAGTAGTGCATTATCCCAAGGTCCTTCATATCAAATTTGGTTGCCAACTATTTCTTGCATTCTTGAATATGATGCTCCACGCTTTTAAATAGTAAAACATCTGCATAGAGTAATATGATCACAAGTTCATTATTTACCATCTTGATGTAGAGATTAGGATCTAAAGAACTCTTGATGAAACCAAGTCTTAATAGATATGAATCCATCTTGGAATACCATGCTCCAAGTGCTTACTTCAACCCATATAGATCCTTCCTCAACCTACAAAAAATTGTTTCCTTATCATGAACTTCGAATCTGTGGGGATATTTAATGTAAAATTCTTCTTCAATTGTCCTATCCAAAAAGAACTTTTTTACATCCATTTGAGGAATTTTCCATCCCATAGTAGCAGCAAGAGAGATAAGTGATCTAATGGTTATATATCTACTTGTTGGAGCAAAATTTTCTTCATAATCGATTAATTCCTTTTGAGAAAAAACCTATTGCCACAAACCTTTCCCTATACTTGTCAATACTTTCATCAACTACGTGCTTGATTTCGTATAGCCATTTGGAAGTGACAATTGATTTGCCTTTAGGTCTAAGAAAAATTTCCCAAACATCATTTTTCAGTATGGACTGGTATTCTTCTTGCATTTCACTCTTCCATTCTTGATGTTTGATTGACTTATCATAAGTGGTAGGTTCTTCTTCAATAAGTTTATTCATGTAAGTTGCATATCCTAAATATATCATAGACTTCTTTCTCTCTCTAAATATTCCCTTTGTTTTTGCATGTCCTTCGGCTCATTGTAGAGTTGACCTTAACCAAGCTAGCCTCTTTCGAGTATCTGGAATCATGGGTTGTTTCACAGGTTCACTTGTTCCTTTAATTTATTCATGATTAGTTGTAGGTTCTGAAGTATTTTCATGCCTTTAGACTTCTTCAAAGATAGGTTTCTCTTACTCATTAGAATCGATGGGAATGTCTTTAGACTTATTGTATGCAATATTCTCATTAAATATGATATCTCTGCTTAATTCAATATCATGATATTCCTTGATGTAGACTCTATATGCTTTTGTTAAAATACTATATCCAACAAAGATTCCTTTTATACTTGTTGGGTCCAGCTTCATCCTTTTGTCCTTAGGAATGTGAATGTATACGGGACATCCAAAAATTCGGAGATGATCAACATTAGGATTATTTCCTATGAATTCTTCTTTTAGGGTCATGTCATTAAGAATTATACGAGGACTTCAATTTTGTATATATATTGTTGTTACAAATGCTTCTCCCTGTAAGAACTTGGGAAGGTCTTGGTCATGTAGCATGGATAACACCATTTTGTTGAGTATTGTAGGGAACTGTCAAATCCATCTTAATTCCCACTTCCTTGCAAAAATCCACTAGTTCTTTGGAAGTATATTCTCTACCATTATCTGATATTAGGGTTTTAATCTTCCTTTCTGTCAAATTTCCCACTTCATCCTTAAACTCTTGAAATTTCTCAAATACTTCATCCTTAGACTTGAGGAGGTATATCCAAGTATTTTTAGAGGGATGATCAATGAATTTTACATAGTATTGATGACCACCAAGTGACTTCTCTGCCATGGCTCCAAAAATATCGAAATGTATGGAATCCAAAATTTTCTTAGATATTTTGTCACTGCTTGCAGAAGGTTTCTTCACATTTTTGCCAAGAGAACATCCCTTGTAGACTCCATGCTCTTCCTTTAGTTCGGGAATACCAATAACCATATGATTCAATGATGGAAATATCTTATAGTGAAGGTGACCATACTCCAGGCGTTAAGGAGAATGCTACTAGGTCGATCGAGCCTTCGCTCTGCGGCCTTTTGGCATTAAACCTTCGGTGCACGCCTTCCTTTCATGTTCCCTCCGGAGCCCTCTCTAAGAGGGGAGTCCACTGAAAATCTCATCGTTCCCTCCTATGACTCACTATATTATGTCCCTGATGATTCTGCTATGCCCTTCGCCTCCCTAATCTCCTCTTTGGGGCCTCCCTCATCTCACCCATCTATTTCAAAATTTGTCAAGAAGCTGGATGGCATGCCATAAATCATTATTCCACCAGCTCTTCCTCACAGATCTTGTCTTTCCTTATATGAAAGGGGACTGGTGGGTCATTTTACTGGCCTCTCACCTTCCCCAAAAACAATGAAAAAATGGGTGGAACATAACTGGTCTCAATCCACCCAAGGGAAAATATCTATCAGGTTTTGTGGAAGGGGATTTTTCACCTTCCATTTCGAATGCAAAGAGGAAAGGGATTTGATATTCTGAATAGACCTTACTTCATGGAAACAAGGGGATTATATCTAAATAGATGGACTCCATATTTTGATCATATGTTAGATGTTCCAAATGCGGTTCATGTTTGGGTTCGTCTTCCCCATCTCTTGGGAGATGAATCTGTCAAAGGCATCGGGAATGATTTTGGGAAATACAATGATAAAATTGAACCCAAAGAAAACATGCATATTGCGCCCGAATATGTGTTGAAGTAGATATCGGAAAATGACTCTCAAAAGTAGTACAACTCAAGGTGGATATTTGGGCGCACATTCAGCAACTGAATTACAAGAAAATACCATTTAAAGGCAAGGTATGTCATGAATATGGTAAATTTCCAATAGGTGCTCTAAGAATGAAGTAGAAAAATCAGGTCAACCAAAAGAATACCAATGGGAAAAATTAAAGAGGAAAGAAAATCTGGAAACAAGCCTTCCAAACCACTCTCCCAACCTCAATCAGCTCCCCCTCCTCCTCCCTCTTCTCCCCCTCGAGTGAGTGAGTTTCCTTCCTCCTCCTCGCTCCCTCTCCTTACTTTGGACTCAAATCCCTTTGTTTCCCTCGCATCCCCTCCTTCCCCTCCTTCCCCTCCTTTGAACTCTCTTAACCTTCCCCTCCTTCCTATGGAGCCTTCCCCTTCTCCTCCTTGTTCTCCCTATACTCCTTCTCCCTTACCCTTACTTCCTTTCCCCCACCCCCCCCCCCCCTCCCCCCCGACATCCTTTAG
The DNA here is from genome assembly GCA_034641835.2 of Pinus albicaulis. NCBI lineage: Eukaryota > Viridiplantae > Streptophyta > Pinopsida > Pinales > Pinaceae > Pinus > Pinus albicaulis. The sequence goes on along the minus strand of CM076582.1, from coordinate 124,550,039 downwards.
CCCTCCCCTCCCATCCTTTTATCATTTTTTCACTAGAACCCAATCCAAAGACTCTTTATTATCCTTTGATTTTCACAAGAAACCTAGTAGGAAAAATAACAAAGAACTTAGAGATGAAGCAACTTTGAAGGAAACGGAATTAGGCACTCAAAAAACTATGGAATCATTCATCGAGAAAAATACAGGAAACAAAGAAAAACATGAGCAAAATACAAAAGGGAAAGGCCCCTCAACCACAACCCATAGTAAATAATGAATCTGCTCTCTTGGAATTGTAGATCTCTTGGCCACTTCTCGAAGATAAATGTAGTAAAAGATCTAATCAAATCAGAAATTCCAGATCTCCTTTTGTTTCAGGAAACCAAATTATCAAAGCAAGACATGTCCCAAAATATTCAGAAATCAAAATTTTATGAAGGAATCTCTATTTCAGCAATGGGAGCATCAGGATGTATTAGCACTTGGTGGGATAAATCCTCCTAGGCTTTAATTTCTCATCACAAAAGTCTGCACCGGTTAAAAACAAACTTGAAAAATGTAGCCACTGAAATCTATATCAGCCTCTTTAATATTTATGCTCCAACACACTACAGAGACAGAACAATGTTGGAATTCTTTAGTTGAATCTCTAAGATCCTCTGCCTCTTATCACATCATTATAGGAGGGGATATAAATCTTGTTCTACATCCAAATGAAAAAATGGAGGTTGTTTTCTTGTTGATCCCTTTAGAAACAAATTAGAAAATATCATTGAGGAAAATAATATAATGGATATTGTCCCAAAAAATGGGAAATACGCATGGAGCAACAAAATGACTGGTGTGGGAAACATAAAGGAGCACCTCGACATATTTCTACTTCAGGATTGTCTTATTTCATAATTTAATTCTATTTCCTCAAAAATTATATCGTCAGCTTCATCTGATCACAAACCAATAGCTCTTTTTCTTGGAGAGGGAGAAAATATGGGGCCTCTCCAATTTAGATACAACCCTCTTTGGAGCTATGATGAGGATTTCCACAATCTTATTTCTGATATATGGAAACAAAACATCACCAGCTCTCTAAAATACATATGGGAAACAAAGATCAAAGATACAAGAATCCACTTAAAGAAATGGGCAAGAAATCAATTCAAAGAACCTCAAAAGAAAAAAAAAATGATTTGCAGCAACAATTAGAAAAATTACAAAAAAAAAATGGAAGAAGGAGAAGAAACAAAAGAAACCTATGTCAAGAGAAAACTTTGCATTGGGATATATAAAAAAACAACTGAGCAGAAGAATATTCATGGAGTCTCAAATCCAAAATCCTATGGATTCAAGCAAGACATCAAAACACGGCCTTTTTTCACAATTCCACCAAAGCATAAAAGATGAAAAATCACATAGGATCAATAAAAGGAGCGGATGGGAAAGAAATCGGGGGACAAGAGAAACTAAAAATGGAAGCATATCAACATTTCAAAAGTTTTCTTTCAGAATATCTTGAACACAAAAACTGCAAAAATTTTATAAGGCACATTCCTAGCAAGGTCTCCAAAGAATAAAATGAAGAAATAATGAAAGAAATAGATGAAGAAGAACTCAGAAATTTCATTTGGTTGTTTCAACCCAACAAGGCCCCGAGTCCAGATGGGTTCTATTTATTTTTTTATATATTTTTTTGGCATTTAATTAAAAAATATCTCTTAAAAATGATTTGATGTTCATTTAAGAAATGAAATATTGGAGGTTTCACCAACTCCACATTTTTGGCATTAATCCCAAAAGATATGTCACCGATCTCCTTCCAACGTTTATGACCTATCTCTCTCTGCAACTAATCTTATAAAATTATTTTAAAAAATATAGCCAACAAGATCAAGCCTCTTCTGCAAGGTCTTATCTATGAAAATCAGGGTGGTTTCATTCCGGGGAGACAAATCATTGATAACATTTTGGTTGTGCAAGAAGTACTTCATTCAATTCTACTCAAGAGAGAGAAAGGATTTATCCTAACCAGACACGGAAAATTATTTCGATTGAGTGAACATATCATTCCTCACATCAGTACTCAAAAAAATTGGATTCGCAAATGACCTCATTGAATTAATCCAAGAATGCATCAAATGTCTGTGGATCACTCCTCCTATTAACGGAAGACCAAGCCAGTTTTTTCAAAGTTCTACAGGACTGAGGAAAGGATGCCCTATTTCCCCTTTTCTTTATATTTTAATGGTTGAATCCCTCTATAACAATTTAGAAAATTGTAGAAGAATTGGATCCATCACTGGCCTCTCTTTTAAAAATGGCATCAAAAGCATCAATCATTCTCTATTTTTTAATGATACTTTTCTTCTTGGGGGAGCTTCATGTATTGTTGCTCGTAGATTTAAAAATATTCTGGATGAATTCTTGGAGGTTACGGGTTGTCTCGTTAACCATATAAAATGTAACATTTATGAATGGAATGTTCCAATCAGAACTCTTCAGCGGATCTCCCAACTATTCAATGTTCCATTTCAAGCTAACTGGACTCACTTCAAGCATCTTGGACTACTAATAATGAAGGACAACATGAAATCAAAATATGGAGCAACACATTAGAAAAAAATGAAAAAAAAATTGCTTTGATGGGGCATTCTTTGGCTTAAACTCGCTGGTAGGGTCATCTTAATTAAAGTTGTTCTTTTTGCTCTCCTAACATATCAATTTGCTATTTTTCAGGCTCCTAGAAGTGTTCATAAGCATATTGAACTTTTCATCCGAGATTTCCTTTGGCAGGGAGGTGAAAACAAAAATTAAAAAATAATTTTGGTAAACTAGAAGCAAGTCACCACTCCATATGAAAAAGGAGGAATTTCTATCAGGCTCCCTGGTTTGATGAATCTGGATCTTTGAGAAAAAATCTTGTGGAGAATGATCACATCTGATCTAAAAAGATTGTATTAGTTTGTTGTGCTAAGTGTCCTTTCAGTAATAAAAACATGTACAAATTGTCTCCATTTGTTTGCTTAAGAAATGAGTTTTTTAACCATGAAACATAGATGAATTTGTGAGTTTTAAGCATGTAAATAAGCCTAACTAACACTAAACAACAGTTTATAATAGAGAAATAACATCACACATAAGTTTTACAGAACAGGCATAATGAAGCAGTTCACCCCTCCTGGGCTACATCTGTTGGTCCAGCTCCCAATGGCATGTCCCTCTTTGTCATTATGCTCAAAATTTAAAATACATGTGTTTACAAGCCTTTAACGGTTGTTTTCTCTGCACCAGTGGCTCCAAAATTCTCAAATTAGTCTAGGTAGACTCTTGTTTCACCCAAATTGGTCGAAAATTGACCTCCCTAGCCATTTTCCCAATCTCAGCTACAAAACCTCCACTAATTGTGGAGAACTGCAAATTAACTTCAGCTAATTTAGCAACAAACCCAAAATTTATGGGCGGCAAAAATCTTCCACTAGTGCTAGCCGCTTACATTAAATATTATGCTTAGGGGTGGGGGTGGCCACATGTCGACCCCCTTAAACCCCGTGGTTAAGGTTTTAAAACTCTGCACAAACAATGGAGCGGAACCGCGCTTGGAGGTAGGGTTCCGAACTCGTCGAATTAACCATCGGCACTGACATACAACTGAACACGTGCATGTGACAAGCCTTGACATTTACCGCCAAAGGTTATGTTGTTAACTGACAGTTAATAAATATTGTGGTTGCAAAAGACATGTGACCATGTTGATCGCTGTCGAAGTCATGGTTTGGATAGCCGCCAGATAAATGTTTAATGTCGTTGTTTAAAACATTTCATGTGACCACGATCTTTGGACCACCGGCGAGTTGGGACCGCCGATGGTCCCAAACCCCAATAAGATTTGTATTAAACTTTAAATAAAATCTCGCACCCTTAGTGGTTAAGACCAACTCGTAGCGCAGACGGTGGAAAGCTTTGCGCGCCTGCTGGAGGTCGTGGGGTTGAACCCCCCGAACCTCAATAAATTTTGGTCAACGGTCCTGGGGACACATGGGAGCTTTTAGGCTGGCCACATGTTTTCCATCTAACGGCCCTCATCAAATTCGTACAAACCATCAAAGGCCCAGAAACATCCACATGGAGAAATCTGATTAGATTTGAGAAAAGGGAATATTTCGAGAATATGCCACCCATGCTGATTGTGCCTACATGCTGACTAGGCATCCCAGTCACTCCTACCACAAAAATTTAGTTGTTTATGAAAAGGATCAGAATGTGATATCTTCCTCATATGACATCGGTTTTTCAAACCATTCACGACGCCAGAATCGCAATGATGAGATCTACCTGGTCGCTCGGGTTTGATACAGTTTTGAATTTGAGAAAAACACATGATCTCCTGATCACACCTCCCCATTAGTAAGCTTTTGGACCCCAAGAGACTTTAATTACCTATTCAGAAGATGAGGTTACAGCTCCCTCACCTTTTCAACTTCCATCCACCTTTCCTTACTTGGTTTACTACCCTTGAGCCCAACTCGAAGATAATTGACACTTCCCCTCTTAGAAGTGTGTGTCCTCCTGTCAAGGATGGTATCCTCCTTGAGCTCATCCAGAAATTCTGGTGATAAATATTCTATAAATGGCATCTGAACATCACTCCCTTGATCATCAATCAAAGGAGGCTCATAAAAACGTAAATTTTCCACATTGACAACTGAATACATTTGCATATATGAAGGAAAGTCAAGTTGAAATGCATTATTACCAACTTGTTTGATGATCTTGAATGGACCATAGCGAATGGGTTTGAGCTTTTTACCTTCTCCTTGCATCCTTTCTTTGCTTATGTGCAACCATACCTCATCTCCTTCTTGAAACTTGTGATCAACTTTATCTTTTTCATGCCTCTTCTTGTATTTTTTTTTTACTCTTCTCAAGCTATTCTTGAACTTGTTGATGAATAATCTAAATTTTCTCAATGAACTTTCAAGCCTTGTCAATATCACTATGCCCATCAATTGCAACATCCTTCTCAAAGATGAAGTCTAATGGAAATTTCAGAAAATACCCAAAGCAGGCTTCAAAAGGTGAAGTATTTTTAAAAGAGTGCTTCGCTTAGTTGTAAGCGTGTTGAATGTAATTCAGTTGCTCATCCCACAAATTGGGATGTTTGTTGCAATATTCTCTCAATATATGCACAATGGTTCTATTCACCACCTCTGTTTTTCCATCAGTTTATGGATGAAAAGCAGTACTCTTTTTCAAATTTGTGTCCATCATCTTCCAAATATTTGTAATATCCCCAAAATGGGACTGCTAGCAAGGCATGCCTGAAAAACACATTTTTCAGGAATGTATGCTGCAACTCTGGAAATCAGCCCTTGGATCCCTTATATCTATCGATATAAGACCGAAATACAAGAGGATATCAGAAACAAATCAAACTAGGTGGGTTAAACAGATCTCCCACACCCAGTAAGCCTTGAAAACTGCCCAAAGAAGGGACCGCAACAACACAAGTAACACTGCCCAGAAAATAATACAGTTTTAATGAACAGCAGTAGAAGACCAATATGATGGCTCAAAAATAGCTTATACAAAAGTAAATCAGATTTACAATGGAGCCCATTCAGTTTACAAGAGAAAGATGGAGACTTTTATGAAGAAAAACCCTCTAAAAGAGGTACTACAACAATGTATTTCACTGTAAAGCCTTGACAACGTTATTTTTAAGAGCATACAGCAGCTGTAGGTTACAACTCAAATCTAGAACAAATCTGTGTACAAAAATTTAGATCTATATCAGATTTGTTCACTAGACTGTCTCTATTTTACATACCCCTTGGGGTTTTCAGCAGAAAATGAAGCATATGGAGTAGATCTGAGATCTCATGCAATAGATCTGCAGATTTCTGTAGAATTCCTGAGGCTTATACAGGAGTATGATGATCAGATATGAATATGACATGGATAAGTACAGAAATCCATGTATCACCACAGTGAGAGACAAATTCTCATCACTAGAGATCACTCCTCAAATGTTGCCAAAACTCCCTGCAACTCTCCTCTTATAGATAACGTAGTCCTGGAAGACAAACTGCGTTGTAGCCTTGATGAAAAGTTTGGCCTATTTCCAAGGTATGGATCTGGAGCTCTGATGATCCAATACACTCTTTCCAATGGGATAGAAGACTTTCCTAGTGAAAAGAGGCACTAGAATGGCTTAGATCTGAATAGATCTATCCTCCACTTACTGCAGCTTACAAGGACAACAAAACCCTCAACAGGATCTGTGTTGTAGTTGGAAGTAGAAGCTTGGCCAAATGCCTGATAGTGGACATGAAATGCAAGACTCTTCCAAGAGGCCTCTCAAGGAAATAGGTGGGATTCCCGATCAAGAACACCTAAGTGCTAAACAGCACTATTCTCAGCTAAACAGCTAGAGAATGAGAAGTGTCTAAACAAAAAAATCCTTTCAATACAATATGTTCAACAACCCCTCTCATGTTTCTCTCCTCTTTCATTTATAGGATGAAAGCCTTGCAAAACCCTAAACCATCTCAAAGGGTTAGCTCCTTTCACATGTGTAGCCTCCAACTAGATCTGCGTTGTGCATCTAGGAGGTACATTGCATCTAGATAGCGTTGTGGATTTGGTCCTATTGACCCAGTCAATTGTCACAATCCCTTTCACACATAAGGGAGTTTTATTAAGGCAGCCCCGATTTAGCCTTTTCGCATTGGGCATTGATTTATTTACTGGTTTCAGGAGTTTTTATGGTCCTCCCTTACACATTTATTCTTGCAATAAGAAAATGAAACAAAATTGTACATTCCTATTAGCTTGGGCTAATTAGGAATATTACAGTCCTCCCCTCCAAAATGTTGCTTACCCTCAAGCAACTGATAAGGTGAGTGCTGCAACTCATCTCCTCCTCAATTAGTGACACAAACATGAGTTAATCTTCCTCCTTGTGCTAAGTGTTCACCAAACCATCCCTCTATGACTTTCTCCACCAAAGTTCTCATGAGATACAAATAGTTCATCTCATAAGAAGAAAATAGATTATAGGAAACAAACATGGTTTGTCCAATGTTGTCCCTGAAATATGAGACATAAAGTACATGGGAAGTAGCCATTCTATATGGCTCATGCATTCGTTCCCTCCTTCCTCCATACATCCCTATGAAAAGTACAAGTACATCATCTAGATAGGGAATCAAAACAATGTACATACAAACAGAAATTTCTGCATAGGGAGGTGGGTCATAGTCCCACATGTGGAACCAGCACAGAGCATCTCCTGTCTGCATCAGATCCAAATATGGTAAGTGGTTTTCCCACCACTTACTTGCTTCCCAAGTCATCTCACTATTGCGGAAAATGTGAGATAAATTTGGTGCCTTTGGGAAGCACCCATCATGAAAATAAATCTCCCTTTACACATCAAGGGAGTGGAAAAATCCATAATTTTTAGTGGCCCAACAATTTCCATGAGATTTACATGATACAGTGTTCCTTTTAGAAGTCATGGCCTGCATAAAAATGGTAAAAGAACATGTACAATCAAAAAATAAAACTTGTTTTACATGAACACATCCTTTACCATCAATTTTTTTCATACACATGGAGTTGTGTATGGATCTTTCCCCTCTTTCCAAAGAAGGAAGAGATGGCTGAAATGACTCTTGCATAGAGTCTCATGGCTACCCCAACTCCACATAGCTCATGCATTCTTGGAAATGCTGATATAGTTCCTCTTTCAAGCCTTCCCAATAAAAGCTCCTCATGATGAAGTTGTAGATCCTCATGGAATATAGATGGCTGAAACAGAACTCCTTGTAGGCTCCTTGTAGGATCTTATGCTTGATTTTATAAGCTCTAGGAAAAAATATTATACCATGAAGATAGATGACTTCTCCTTGGACTAAGTAGCCCTCTTCATGCAGTTGGTCATCAAGTATCATACATGTGTGCAGATCTTTGGAATAATCCACTAGCAGTTGGGATTTCCAATACAGATCTACATTGCTCAACAATGACAGCACTGATGATGCATCAACAGAAGTGTATGTCATGTTTTTGAACCTTCCCTTGACGTCTTCTATGCTAAAGATGTGTGTTGGAAGGTTGTTCCTTCCCTTATTCTCCTCCCACATCAAAGGATCAGAAAGGAGAGTGGGTGATGATGATAGGGGAAAAATATTTCCCTCCTCCTTGAGCTTACCCAAGTCTCCCAGCATTGTAGATTTGTCTTCAAGTGCTCCAAACCCTCCTGGATCTAAGTTTGGAGCAGCAAGTTGTGAGGTCTTCCCCACAAAATCTGAATCAGGTGGCCTCCCAGGTGGTTTGCCACTAGATAATGAGGCTTCAAGGACCATCTTCATATGGTAAATAGATGGGATCCTCATGTCCATGCTTCCACTACGCAATTTCAAATCCATTTCATGTGTGGAAGACTCATGAAATTTGGAGACCCCTCTTAGTGGTGTAAGAGTGTGCCTCTGATTGGAGAATTTTCTCCCTTCTCTTCTAATAGTGGATCAACTTTGTGATCCCTCCTTTGTTCTATCTCATTTTCTCTTAGCATAGACACATGTTGCTCATGTCCTCCATATGGAATATCCTTAGGAATTCCTTGCAAAGATGCAAGAATCCCTCTAGTGGAAGCCATTGCTTCATCTCCATCTCCACATGATAACAGATCTCCTCCTATTGTCACAGAACTGGAGTATCTTCTCTCCTCTTTCTCTCCCTTCTCCTCATCAATGGAGAATTCTTCATCATTAAGAGATCCTTTTTCTTGATCTCTTACTGAAGAAGGAACCCTCATGTCTTCTCTTTGAGAAAGAGATCTTGTGCTTTTGCCTCTAGAAAATTGTGTAGCATATCTTCAACCCCCTCAACAATGTTTAGAAATGGAGTTGGCTCCATGGAATATTCCAACTTATGCAGAGATTTAGATTTATTGGGCTTTATTTGCTCTTCCCAAGAAGACTCAAAATGTCTCACATCAAATCTTGTCACTAGTCTCCTAGTGAATCTTGCATAAGAAGATGTGTTTATCCCTTTCAAGGAAGAGGACTCAAATAGCCACCAAGAATAAGCCTTTACTTGAAGATGCAGTGATGCTACTCTCAGGGCTTCTTCTTTTGACACTTGATTCAGCTGAAAGTATGTGTCAAGCTTCCTTACCCAAGACTTGGCTGAGTCCTTAGGTGATCCATCGAAAGTAGGTAGAGAGAATCCACCCAAAGTGTGTTGAAGGCACCCTCTTCTTCTACTATAGGTGTTGGACTCTCCACATTTGGCATCATTGGCATGAGAAAGATTACATACTCATAGACATAGTCTTTTGTTGATCCAAAGAGTCAGAGTCTTGTCAAACTGAGGAAAACGACTGTTCGGGACCCTGGAAGAACCTGTATGAACATCAAGGCGTCAAGGTTGTAAGGTTTCTTCTTTTATTCAAAGTTAATACAAATGGATTCTATTTTCTCATTGAATTTTTCATCTATCTTTTGAATAATTTCATTCTTGGATTCCTTAATCACTAAGATAGATTATTGCTTTTGAATTATCATATCTTGCAGATGCTTTTTATCTTGTTTTCTTATCTTTGATTGTAGATCTTACATGCTGGCTCGATACCTTCTGGAACGACTAGATTGAAGATCGAATAAGCGTGGGACTTCAGGTAGGAGCATCTCTCCATAGTTAATTAATAATTCTTAAGCATAATGGTCTAGGGAAAATGGTCTACATTTGTATGTTTGTTTCTAGATATCCTTAGGATACTAGGGAGATCGCTCTTGTCTGTAAGAGGGATTTGTTCGTCTAACAAAATAACAACTCCGCTGGGGAAAATCTGAACTTAGTTTTCTTTTTTCTTTTTCAATTTGATTTTTGAGATTTATGTGAGATTTCTTTGACTTATATTAGCTCAAAACTGGATTGGGTAGAAAACTCAATAGGATCCCTGACTATAAATCTGTATTTTTATTTTTTCTCTACTTTTCCTACCTTCCGCACTTTTTGTTTAAAAACAGAGCAGTAGACTCTGCGGGTTTTTGTGCAATATAGTGCGGTACTGCATCTTATTCCATTAAAAACAATGGACCTCTGGAAAATTTTAGAAAAAGTAGAAATTCTGTTTTTTGGAATCCCATTACTTGATTCTTTGTTCTTTACCCAATTTGTCTTGACTGTCAAAGACTTCTATTAAAAGTTTCTTTCAGCAATTCAATGTTTAAAGTGATCTTTTCAGTTAGTTTGCTTTTATGAGTAAATGTTGCCTTGTCCTCCCATTGCTCTAAATCAGAAACTTTTGTATACCTCAACTACTTGGTATGTCATTGTTATGTTGAGCCATTGAACTTGATGCAATTATTACTCTTATGAAAAATTGATTTTGTTTTCATTAGCAAACTTAGAAAACCTTTTGGATAGATAAGGTCTAAATTTCATTTTAAAACTGTTATCGGATGCTTTATCTTCCTGCTGAAATAAGCAGAAATATCTTGGTTAGATTACAAACTGAGATAAGACACCCTTCAACTTTTAGATAGAGTTCAAGATTACAGATTTCTTTTATTTTTGAATTTTGTAGTTTTAAGACTTTTTTATTTTCTTTTGTAAGAAGTTTGTTTTTGTTTCTGATCTAAATGATATAGGGAATTTCATTTTGAGAAAATATCTTTTTGGAATTGAATTCTCTGAATTGTCTTCTTTTCAAAGTTTCTCATGTAGGAAAGAAAGAATTGATATTTTGAAAGTTATTGAAATCTCTCAACTCTTTCCTGTAGTTAGATTTCATTGAAAATAAATGAGTTGTTTATCATATAGATGCATTGTAGCGTATTTTGGGTTAGGTCATTAAAACATCATCAAAGTTTCATTTCCGTACCCATTGTCCTAAGAAACTGCCAATTAAAAGTAACGCTTAATTAAAATCAATCTAGAAATTTTATATTTTCTAGGGCTCTTTTCCACCAATATAGCTTAGAATAATGTCTTTGAATAGGTTTTAGTTAATTTTCCAAGACAATAAAAACAAACAAGTAGTTGATCTTGCGGTAGGAAAATCCAATTGTAGCATGTATGCTCTGGGAAGCTCCTCCTAAAGGAGTCAAGCACGAGATCATATCCGAACCACTGAGGTAGCTGTAGAAATTTGCTGAATAATAATTAATTATCCACTGAGACTATCCTGATCACGTACAATTCGAATTTATATGCAACACATAATCTCTTCCACTCAGATCATCAAACATGCGGAAATAAAATCAAGCGATAACACATCAAATCATCATACACATTAACACAGTATGTATGGGGAAAGCTTATAGCTGAAAACCCCGCAGCTATTGTGTATATTATAATGGAGAAATCAAGTAACAAACTCAGTACAATACTCCTCACAAGTACTCAGTACTTTCTCATACAGTTACCCACAATCTAGCTCAGTTTTGAACAGGTTATTGGTTCAAAACTCACCGCCAATTGCCTTGCCTCTATTGCGCAATCATGGCCTGTCTATATAGAGATCCAAGGTTCGAATCTCCTTGGCTTGACTACGCAATTTTCATGGACAAATCCTCCAAGTGTGGTGCAAATCTCATGCACAACTGATGTCGCCACTGATAGCTAACTCCACCCTTTCATCTACCTCTTTCACTGGTCTCCACTGAACTGATCATGCACTGTAGTGAACTGGTGTGTTCTTGAGTTGAATAATGAGTTACTAATTAATGAATTAAATAATATTTAATTCACTCCACTCATAACTAATTGATTAGCTAGTTAAACTAATCTCAACTAGTTCAACTAAAATAAACAGAACACAACTCCACTATCTATCTCATTAACTCCACCAAACTTCTGCCACTGAAGTCCTAACTGAAGTCAACCATGCATGATGCCATCAAACCCTTGGGAATAGCATAATTCCTCTGTCGGATGCATGAGCCACTTCTGTAGCTCGAACTGAAGTGCTCCAAGAGAGTAAACTGAAGTTTATAGTCTAAATATTATTAAGGGTAAATAATATTTGACTTCCCTATTTTTAGGAGAGGCAGTCTAAAAATAGACATCGACCTCTTTGACCTATAGGTCACAAAAATAGAGTCCCATCTATTTTTACCAACATGACCAATGCTCCAAGAATCTCAAACTGGAATCCCCAAACCATGCTCCATATGTCTAAAAATAGACATAGTCTAAAAATAGACTTTGCGCCGGAATTCGCCTGCGGGCCCACTTAGTGAAGGCGACTTCATTTCACTAAGCTCCATCATCTTGCTGCATTTTCAACACTCCCTCTCAGCAAGATATGGATTATCTGCAACCCCTATCCTGCCTCTGTGGAATTCGAACTTGCTCCTGGTGAGCGCCTTCGTCGGGATGTCGGCATCCTGATCCTCCGTGGGAACATATGAAAGCATCATGATTCTCCGCTGAACACAATCTCTGATATGATGGTACCTGATGTCGATGTGTTTGGACCTATCATGAAATACTGGATTAGCCGAGAGCTTGATGCAGCTCTGGTTATCACAGTAGATCATTGTAGGCTCCAAATGCAACCTGAACAATCTTGCGAGGATCTTCCTCATCCAAATAGCCTCGCATGCAGCCAAGCTAGCTGCCATGTACTCGGCCTCTGCTGAACTGAGTGCCACGGATCTCTGCTTCCTACTATACCAGGAAACTTCTGTCGACCCAATGCTGAAAACTCCTCCAGAAGTGCTCTTCCGGTCCGTTGGGCTCCCTGCCCAATCTGCATCAGGGAAGCCAGAAAGCTTCGCTCCATCCTCCTGTCTGTACCATAGACCATATCTCGATGTGCCTCTGATATAGCGCAATACATGCTTGCCTGCCTTCCAAAAGAGCTTGGTAGGCTTAACCATAGCTTGCGAAAGCTGGTTAACTGCATAGCATATATCGGGTCGTGTATTGACCGGATACATAAGCGACCCCACCAACTGTCGATAGACAGTGGCATCCACTACCTCCGCTGAAGTAGCATCCTCCTTCCTCCAACCACCAGGAAGAGGAGTGTCAACAGGCTTGCAGCCTTGCATGTTGAACCTCTCCAGAATCTCCCAAGCATACTTGCCCTGAGAAACAAACAGTCCTCCGCTGCGCTGCCAAATCTCCAATCCCAGGAAATAATGAAGGATGCCCAGGTCCTTCATCTCAAACTCTCTTGCAAGATCATCCTTGCATGAAAGTATCAACTGCTCGTCGCCAGTCAAAATGAGATCATCTACATACAGTACGATGATCAACAGCTTCCCCTCCACCACAATCTGGTACAGGTTTGGATCCGCCTCACTCTTGGAGAATCCAAGCCCGGTGAAGTAGCTGTCTATCCGAGTGTACCAAGCACGAGGTGCTTGCTTCAGCCCATACAGTGCTCTCTTGAGTCGGCACACATACGACTCACTGCTGAAGATCTCAAAACCTTCAGGCTGCTCTATGTACACCTCTTCCTCAATAACTCCATTGAGGAACGCAGTCTTCACATCCATCTGATGAATGTGCCACCCCATCTGCGCTGAGAGAGCAAGGATCGTCCGTATGGAAGAGTACCTTGCGACAGGTGCAAAAGTCTCCTCATAGTCAATCCCCTCGATATGTGAAAAGCCACGGGTGACAAATCTCGCCTTGTACTTCTCCACACTCCCGTCAGCCGCCTGCTTCACTTTGTAGATCCATCGCGAACCCACCACTGATTTCCCCTCCGGTCTTGGGACAATCTCCCATGCACTGTTTCTGACAATCGAATCATATTCTTCGATCATGGCATCTACCCATGCGGGTTCCTCCACAGCTTCCTCAAAAGAGGATGGCTCCGTCATGACACATTGACTCATAAGAGCCATGTATCCAGTGTACCGATCCGGTGACTGTCTCTGTCTGCGCTGTGCTGTAGGTGGTCCTACAACCTTCTCTGCATCCCGAGCCGGTCGCTCAGCTTCTGTAGTGCGCATGCGCCCTCTGATGGTTGGCGCTGCCTGGGTGGTTTCTTCCACCTCCTGAACCTCCTCTTGTGGCTGATCCACATCAGGAAGCTCCTCCTTAGGAACTAACAGCTCCTCATCTGCATGCAAGTGTAGCTCCCTCTCAAGCGAACACTGCATGGCTTTCTCCTCCTGAAATTTTATATCCCGTCGCACAACAATCTTTCGACTGTCTGACAAATATACCCGGTAGTTGTGAGGTGTATCAGTGTACCCCACAAATATTCCAACCTCAGCAGTTGGATCCAGCTTCCTTCTCGCATCCTTCGTCACATGCATGTAGACGGGAGAACCAAAAATCCGCAAATGGGAAATATCAGGCCTCTTGCCAGAATAAGCCTCCTCCGGTGTACTCATGCCAAGAACCTTGTGAGGACAACGGTTCTACACATACACTGATGTATTGCATGCCTTAGCCCACAAGTGAAGGGGTAGGCCCTGATCATGCAACATCGCCTGTGCAGCACTCACGATCGTTCTATTCTTCCGCTCAGCCACTCCGTTCTGCTGTGGGTTATGGGGTGCGATGAGCTCTCTCCGAATCCCTTCTACACTGGAGAACTCCTTGAATTCAGCCAAGATGAATTCACCACCGTTATCACTCCTTAGAGCAATCAACTTCTTCCCCGACTCCTTCTCGACCAGTGCTTTAAACTCACAGAACTTCGCGAATGTATCGCTCTTCTTCTGCATGAAGAAGATCCAGCACTTTCGAGAGAAATCATCGACAAAGATCACATAATACCTGTGCTTTGCTGTCGAAGCAACAGAGAAAGGACCACACACGTCTGTGTGAACTCTCTCAAGGATCGTCGTGGCGTGACTATCCTTCTCGTGAAAGGTGGCTTTCACATACTTCCCTAAAGTACACCCCTTGCACTGATCTGACTGCACAAGAGTGCCCTTAGGAAGCCCAGTAGAAATCTGCTGTAGAATCTTCAAAGCTCCATGGTGAAGGTGGCCCAATCTCCTGTGCCACAGTTCGCCCTCATCATCCCGGCTCACCACTTCTCCCGCTTTGCATGCCATAGCTGCGCAGCCATCTACCTGCAACTGATAAAGGTTCTTGGTTCGAACCCCTATCTTCCGGGTCTCTCCGGTAGTCTTACTGCGCAGGAAGGCTTTTCCTTCGCTGAAGACCACATCATACCCCTTATCCTCCAACATCGCCACAGAGATCAAGTTCTTCTTCAATCCAAGTACATGCATGACATCCCTCAATACAAAGGATTTACCAGACTCCCTCTGAAAGGATATGGTACCGATACCAGTCGCACTGTATCTACCATCATTTCCCATCTCGATGTGCACACCCAAATCTTTTTCCTCCAGATCTGAGAACAAATCCCGATCTCCCGTCATATGAAATGACGCACCGCTGTCCAAGAACCACACCGATCCCATCACACTTGAAACCAAGCATGAAATCAGTAAAAAGTCAAGCTTGAACTGTGAAGCCAAAGCTTCTCCATCTGCAGATCTTCCCGCTTGCTTGTTCTTCTTCTTCTTTGGACAATTGGTAGCATAATGAAGATGATCATGGCGTTGAAAACTATTCACTTTTTCCATATCCCGCTTCTTGCCTTTGCACCGTAATGAGAGGTTTTCTTACCCTTCCCCTTCTTTGCTTTGGCAAACAAAGCGCAGTTTTCTTCATCAACTCCCTTTGATGAAGATCCATCTCGAGTAGTCCTCCTTATCTCCTCCTGCATGAGATCCGCCTAAAGGCGCTCCCATCCCAGCAGCTTCTCCCAACCATTGAAACTATCTTGATATGAGTGCCAAGCCTTCGGAAGACCAAGGAGAGCTGTGTCGACCATAAACATGTCCTCATCTTCGACGCTCACCCCCACACTTCCCAAACCATCTTTGTATTGAGTGAACTTCGTGAGATATTTGGTGATACCGTCGTCTCTTCTCCATTTTGATGTCTCTGAGCTTATCTTTGAGCACCAAATTTTCCTTTTGGTCGCTCTTACTCTGGAATAGATCCGTCAAATCTTTCCACATTAAATATGGAGAAGCCTTTCCATGCAGGTTGGATACAATATGATCCTTGACACCCTCCAACATGATCCTTCAACACTTCCCCATCTTCTTTTGCCATGCTTCGACTTCAGCAGGATCAGTGGGCTTTTGGACATCCGTATCTACGAACTCCTTCAAACCATTATATTATAATACTGCCTCCATGCGATCCTTCCATGCAACATAATTCGAACTACCTTCAAGAGCATATTCGAGTCGCAAACCGTTGAAAGACATTTTCAACACTGGCACCAAGAAAACAAAACTGCTGCAAAATTCAAATTCCACCTCAAAGCTCAACCACCTAGATTCGTGAGGAACAACATTTTGCCGAGATTGGTCCAAAGTAAGGCATTTACTGGATATATCACCTTTCAAGGAAAGGATGGATCCAGAGGCTACCTGGCCCGCATGCAGACTCTGTCTACCGAAATAAGTTTGTAATCACTGTGATGATCAATCTCTACTTAAATAGCTCCGATACCATGTAGAAATTTGCTGAATAATGATTAATTATTCACCGAGACTATCCTGATCACATACAATTCGAATTTATATGCAACACATAATCTCTTCCACTCGCATCATCAAACATGCGGAAATAAAATCAAGCGATAACACATCAAATCATCATACACATTGACACAGTATGTATGGGGAAAGATTATAGCTGAAAACCCCGCAACTATTGTGTATATTATAATGGAGAAATCAAGTAACAAACTCAGTAAAATACTCCTCACAAGTACTCAGTACTTTCTCATACAGTTACTCATAGTCTAGCTCAGTTTTGAACAAGTTACTGGTTCAAAACTCACCGCCAATTGCCTTGCCTCTATTGCGCAATCAAGGCTAGTCTAATGAGAGATCCAAGGTTAGAATCTCCTTGGCTTGACAGTGCAATCCTCATGGGAAATTTCCTCCAAGTGTGGTGCAAATATCATGCACAACTAATGTCACAACTGATAGCTGTCTCAACCCTTTCATCTACCTCTTTCACTAGTCTCCACTGAACTGTCCATGCACTGTAGTGAACTGATGTGCTCTTGAGTTGAATAATGAGTTAATAATTAGTGAATTAAATAATATTTAATTCACTCCACTCATTACTAGTTGATTAGCTAGTTAAACTAATCTCAACTAGTTCAACTAAAATAAATAGAACACAACTCCACTATCCGTCTCATTAACTCCACCAAACTTCTGCCACTGAAGTCCAATTGAATTCAACCATGCATGATGCCATCAAACCCTTGGGAATAGCGTAATTCCTCTGTCAGATGCATGAGCCACTTCTGTAGCTCGAACTGAAGTGCTCCAAGAGAGTAAACTGCTGTTTAGAGTCCAAATATTATTAAGTGTAAATAATATTTGACTTCCCTATTTTTAGGAGAGGCAGTCTAAAAATAGACTTCGACCTCTTCGACCTAAAAAATAGAGTCTCATCTATTTTTACCAACATGACCAATGCTCCAAGAATCTCAAACTCGAATCCCCGAACCATGCTCCATATGTCTAAAAATAGACATAGTACCTAAAAAGGTATTTTGCGTCGTAACTGCCCTCCCAAGGCCCACTTAGTGAAGGCGACTTCATTTCACTAAGCTCCATCATCTTGCTGCATTCTCAACAGTAATCATACATATCTCATTGGGAATAATAGAATATGTGCACGTATTAAAAATGGTAAACCTCGGATAGACCATTTTTGAGGAGCCTGGGGTCACTTGTCGGTAAACCTTGGATTATGTCAACGAGCCTTCAAGGGGATTGAGCTTGTTACTCTACCCTTGCGTGTATATCGGATCGTAGACTATTCCCCCAGGTATATGTGTTCCTGTTGGTGACCTTAGTGGCTATTAACTTTAGGATTTTTTCCCAAGGTGACGATGGAGGGGAGGTCCCACTGTACCTGGAGCAGACGTCGGCTAGACTCACTTGGACTCTACGAAGGGTTATCTTCACTCGAGATGGTTTAAGTGGAGAAAATTGCACCAGTATGTTTCATTAATAATGTTGTCATGGTAACTGTTCCAACCGCCATTTCTATATTAAAATTCTACGATGTTCGATTTCATCACCAACTAGTGTTTTTAGTGCGGGGATCTACTGTTTGTGTGTGGATTGATCTCTTAGATTTTTATAGGAACATGACTCATTTGATTGTTTCTTTAGTGACATTAGGATCATTTGATTGAAATTTTCTTTGTTTGCGTGTGTTAAAAGTTTTAATCGTGGCAGAATTACCAAGACAGTTGCGTAGAACTCAGGGGAAACCCCCTAAGTATACACCAAGCCAATTAGAAAAACTTAAATCTCTGATACCAAATGATATCAATAGAACAGGATTAACAGAACACAGAGAATCATCCATAATTATTTATCCTGATTCTTAAGTAGATCAACTGCAAATAGCTGAACATACTCCACAAACAATTTCAATTTTCGAATTAATTGAAGTTGCTTCTGCAACAAGTGAGTTATCAGCTGAAGAACCTGAAATTTCTGAACCAGAAATTGAAATTGCTACGTATGAACCTACTTTAGATTTTGCTACTCCAACTTCTGGTCATCCTAATTCACCCAGAGTAAGAAATTGGATCACAGAAGATCTTCCTCCTAGTCTCATTAGTATTGAAGAAGTTACTGACACTGAAGAAGAAGTTGTTCTTCCTTCATCTCGGGAATATTTAAATCTTAGAGAACGTGAATCAATTTTTTACAGTCATTTTAGACAAGACTCTTGGTATTCTCCACTAACAGATTTTCTACAAAACGTAGGTCTATAGTATTCACCGCCCCGAATTCCTTTTTACCCTACGCCAATAGGTTATAGACCTCCGTTAAACATGTCTAGTGAGTCATCTATGTTTATTGAACTGCCAAAAACATTTTTGTATGGTGGTCCGTCTATTCCTGTAGGCTATCAGTCGCTCTCTAGTACATTCTCAGGATCATCTCCTCTTCCCAACAAACCAATGTCATCATTTGGCTCGAATGAATCAAATATTGGAACTTTGAACAATGAGAAAATTTATATGATGTCTGGAAATATTCCAAACCCTGGACCTCAAGGTAGTAATTTATCGCCTGGGGGGCAACCTCAAAGTAGTCAAATACAGCCTGGGGGGCAGCCTCAAGGACAGTATATACCTTAGGGTCAGTATTAACCACAGGGACAGTACATACCTCAAGGTCAATATCAACCTCAAGGGAAATACCCAGCTCAAGGATTGCAACCTCCTTTAGGAAAAAAATTCTATTCAGAACAGCAAATGTTACAAGGAGGTGGAAATTATCCAGCCAATTATTAGCCATATGTTCAACCGAGTTATGGTTCGTCTTATGCACAACCTTCGTTGGGACCCTCATATCCCAGAATGGTGTGGGATTCATCCCAAGTCCAACATAATTTACAGCCAAATGTGCAAGTACCTTATTATAAAGTAGGACAACAAGTTGGCTATAATCAACCTCAACAACCAATCCAGCCTACCATACAAATACTTGCATCTGGTCCTGTTCAGCAGCCTGGTCTGAGTACACCTAGGACTCTGCCACAAACTGCTGCTTAGACTTCTGTTCAACCTACCACACCTATTCCTGGAGTGTCTACAGCTCCTATTCCTTTTGCCCCTCAAACATCGGTACTGATTCCTCAAGTTTCTATTCTGCAGTCTGGACCTACAATTTAGACTACTATTCATATGCTTGCAGGATAACCTGGTACAAGTATAGTTATAACAAGTCAACCTCAGTTTAATTGTCAACCATATCAGCGGCCGTACCAATATGGACCTGTTCCACAAAATCCAACTTACCCGCAACAACCGTATTTTGGGTATACATATCAGACACCTTTTCAACCCCAGTATGGTCCAGTTATTCTCGGTTATCTAGGAGGCATTCCGATTCCTAATGCACAGGCTATTCCTGGACATCCTGGTTATCCACCTCCTAGGACTGGTTTAGTCTCACAAGGTTATCAACAATACCCTACCCGTCGATTGCCATTCAAAGAAACTTTAGATTTACCTTATTTATCCCACCTTACGAATGATCCTATCTATTATCATTCGTATTGGCAGCCCATGCCACATAAGTTGCCCAGTGATATCCCTAAGTTTAAAGGAAAATCAGGAGAGGATCCTCCTAACCATGTCATAACTTACACCTTTGGTGTGCATCCAACTCATTAATCGACAATTCCATTCGACTTAGACTTTTTCAGAGAATGTTAATAGGATTAGCTGCCAAGTGGTACATTGAATTGCCACGAGGCTCATTTACCAATTTCAACGCTCTAGCAACTTCTTTCTTAAACCATTTTCAGTTGACATTCATATACGACAACGGCACATAATTATTAACTTCACTAAAATAATCTACGTCTACGTACATATCAGATCATATACATGAATAGAGACATATAAGACATTTTCTAAAAGTTTTTGTCCCGGATCAAATATTGGCAGAATGGTTTATCAAATCATTGCTACCAAAAATCACTGAAGATTTAGCTAAAGGAGGAGTTGTTACAGAAGAACAAGTCATCGCTCAAGCTCAGTATCTTGACTTGGTATATACCCAGTCAGGTACTTTGTATGATAAAATTTTGAATTACCACGTCATGGTCAGATAACAACAACTCCTTCAGGGTCTCATGTCGTTGATGGTGTAATCGGTTCAGTTAGTACGACTAAGAGTAAGAAGAAATATTCCAAGGTTACTTCTCCCATAATAACTTTACCTGATTCACCAAAATGAGAATATTCCCTAGAAACTTCTACAGATATTCACATTATAGATTCATCAACTACAAAGTCAAATTTGGCAATAAGAAGAAAGGGAAGAATAAAAGTAAACAGGCTTCATCTCCCAAGGAAAAATTGATAAAAATGAGCCGACTGATGATAAACGGAAACCTCTTTATCCTTGTCTTATTTGTGACGAGGATCATTTCACCACGGAATGTCCACATAGGGCTGAGGTATCTAAGTTCATCAAAGGTTCGTCTACTCCCGTTTTCTTAAAGGATCATTTTTCCTGTTCAAGATAGTAAAATTATTGGATCTTCTTCTAATACATCAGTAGATATTTTGATGATGTCTCAAGTAATGGTTATGACTCGATCGCAGGATTATGGTAGTAAAAATCTTGTTACTGGTAAAGAAGTAGAAAATTATAATTTTTCACCAGCTACATCTCCTTCAGTTTCTGATCCATTTCATATCGAGAAACCTAATCCTAATTCAGTAATCAAACCGCCTGCTAAAGGTGTACTTCGTAAATCAGCTTTCAATCCACATGCGAGAGCTGCTCAGAATTATAACATTGTGGATGATTTAGCAATATCTCCTTCAGCAATGTCAGCCTTGGAAGTGTTGCAATCATGCCCTGCACAAATGAAATTACTCTTATCAGATATTGGAGTTGTAGATCTTCAGGATTTGAACCTCATGGTCTTCAATTTAGAAAATTTTACACCTCATCTCCCTCATCAAATGGCTTTTCAGATCCCAGTACTAGTAAAAAACAGACGTTGTTTTCGTACTGTTAATGATGAAGGAGAATCTACATGTATTATGTCGTTAAACTGTTGGAAATCACTCGGTTCTCCAACCCTTAACCAATCACCGACAATCCTCAAAGCTTTTGATGGAAGAGGATTCCATCCATTCGGAATTTTACAGGATATACCTATATAAGTCAAAGGAAAAATTGTTAATTTAGATGTGGAAGTAGTTGATGCCCCTCTAGATTACAACCTTCTTCTAGGTTGAAGTTGGTCTTATGCTATGACTGTTATCTTGTCATCCGTATTTCAATTAATTATGTTTCCTCATCAAGGAAAGATTGTAAAAATCGATCAGCTCTCATATTATTCGTCTGACCCAGCTTCTACAGATAGTATTCAGCACGTTAGAAAATCATCTATCCCTTATGAGGATGTAGGAGTAGGTTTAATTAAAGATTCCGCTTTAATGGGAACTTTTTCTATGCCTCCACCTAACGTACCATGTAATATCGCTAATATCAATATGATTATATCAAGCACTATTCTATTTGTTGATCCTTGGATAGTGCCTTTAGAATCAGAACTGGATTCATTCAATGGCATGTTGTCTTTGAGTCCTTTTGAGATAGCATATCAAGCAGTACAGTCATTTTCTAATCCTTTATTCACTGATGATGATCCAATGAATGTGATCAATGAAGAATCATTTTCACCATCAAGCTCAGCTATAACATCAATTCCTGATCCTTTTCAACAAGTGTTTCATACTGATGAAAGCATTCGTGAATTCTTGTCTGTAGATGAATTACCATGGGATGATCTCCATCATAGGTCATCATTTTTACCTGAGCTTGATAGATTTGAAAATAAATTTTCATCTATTTTTCTAATAGATTATGTCAACGAACCTCAGAGTCCAATATCAATTGCACATTCAGATTCTGAAATTAATTTGGGAAATATTTCTTCTACGGTTCCCATTGACATATCCATTAAACCTGGAATTATTGAAAACATTCAAATAGGTGCTTTGTGTACGTCAGATAAAATTTCTACATATAAAGCCCTATTTCAACAATTCCGTGACATATTTGCCTGGTCTTATGAAGAAATGCCAGGAATCGATCCCAATAGTGTCATTCATGAAATAAAGACTTACCCGAATGCCAAACCTGTCAGACAACGATTACATCCAATACCTCCATGAAAAGTTGTTGTTATTAAAGCTGAAGTTGAGAAATTACTGAAAGCAGGTTTTATTTATCTGATCCTGTTAACGAATTGGGTATATAATATCATTCATATTACGAAAAAATAAGGAACAATACGAGTATGTGTCAACTATAGGGATATTAACAAAGCTTGTCCTAAAGACAATTATCCAACTCCTTATATCGACCAAATTATTGACGATTGTGCTAGAAATGAAATGTATTCATTATGGATTTTTTGGATGCAATCAGATCAACATACTCCCTGCCGATCAACCAAAAACAACATTCATTTGTCCTTGGGGAACATTTTCTTACTGTAAATTACCTTTCGGATTGAAGAATGTTGGGCAACTTTTCAAAGCGAAATGTCATATGCTTTTCATGACATTAAACACATTGTGCAACCTTATCTCAATGATTTACCTGCTCATTCATTACACAGGGAAGATCATCCTACTCACTTACGAGTGATTTTTATGGGATGTAAGTATTATAAGTTTCTCTTGAGTCCGCACAAGTGTATTTTCTGTGTACAATCTGGTAGATTACTGGGATTTTCTGTTTCGAAAGAAGGAATTTGTGTTGACCCTTCGAAGGTTGAGACCATTATCAATTTACTTCCTCCTTCCACACTTCGCCAACTCCGGAGTTTGCAAGGGAAAGCAAAATTTCTGCGTAGATTTATCCAAAACTATGCTGAGTTAACCAAAGGTTTTACCAGAATATTGAAATAGAATGTTCCTTTTATTTAGGAAGAGATCACTGATTGATATTTTGATTCTTTAAAACACGTGTTGACCCATGCACCATTATTGCATCCACCAAATTACAGCCAGGATTACTTTTTATACTTAGCAGCCTCTAATTCCACCATTGGAATGGTATTAGTTCAGGAGGATGAATTCCACAATGAGCATGTGATTTACTATCTCAGTGGGAATCTCAATCCAACAAAGATTAAATACTCGCATGTGGATAAATTGGCCTTGGCAGTAGTTCAAGTTATCCAACGTTTTCGTCATTACATTTTGTTACGAAAAACAATTGTGATCTCTAATTGCAACCTGATGATGTATATTCTGACTAAACAATTGCTCGGGAGAAAATACTCTAAATGGATAGTTATCCTTCTGGAGTTTGATTTAGAATTTGAAATATCAAAATCAAAGAAATCACTGGTGTTCGCCGAACTTATGTGTGACTTCCCGAATATTGAGACAGAAACTGTGGTAGAGCATCTAATCGTTGATGAATATTTGTTTCTTATCAGTACGTTAGATCCTTGGTATGGTGATATCATCATTTATCTCCAAACCCAAATTTTTCAGCCTAAAATTTCACGTTCACATCAACAAAACATCCGTTACCAATCCCAACAATACAATATTGTTGGGGACACGCTTTATTTTCGTGGTGCAGATTCTATATTTCGATGATGTTTGACTCATGAAGAGACTGAACGTGTTGTGAAACCAACTCCAAAAATAGAAGAAAAGAGATATCAACACCTTGGTATCGTAGCTTTGGATTCTAGGGTTTCGCTCTGCCTGTAAACAGGTCATGATGGCATTTTCGATATAAACTTTTTTTCTTCAAAGGTTCAAGCAAAGAAGATCACATCGAGCATCAACAACAAGAAGTTCTCCAACTCTTAAAGGATAACCTAAATTTGGCACAAACTTGAATGAAACAACAAGAAGATAACATCGCAGTGAGAGAAGTTTTGATGTAGGAGACTGGGTATTTTTACGGCTACAACCATACAAACAAATGTACCTGAAGCAAGCTAAGAAGGATAATAAGTTATCACCAATGTACTATGGTCCTTACAAGGTGTTGCAAATATTGGTACTATGGCATACAAACTGAGCTTCCCGCTTCTTTCATGAGTGCATCCGTTTCCATGTTTCATGCTTAAAGAAGGTTATAGGGGAAAAACTTCCATTTCAAACTATATTTCTAGAATTTGATGAGGAAGGAAAAATCATATTGGAACCTGAAGCAGTCACAGAAACAGCAACTCGATAGCTATGAAATCGATCAATTTCAGAGTATCTCATCAAATGGAAGAACTTACCCACTGAAGATTCTACATGAGAGGATGAGAATTTTATATAGAAGCATCTGAATCTACTCAAGCATTGAGGACAACACTTTTTTGAAGTAGAGGGGCATGTTAGGTCCCTACATTACTAGTATAGTCCCTTATTATTGTTAGTGTAACCCCCTTATTGTTATTGTTGTACCCTTGTAACCCCCATATTGTTATTATTGTGCCCTTAAATTATTATTGTTAGGTCAGCTAGGATTACATTGTGGCCCCACTAGGATTACATTGTGGCCCCATGGACTCCTATATATAGAAAGGAGGTTTTGTAATTTGAGTCATCCAAGAATTGTTCATTTATGTAATGTATTGGAGGATGCCCCCTTGAAGTGGCTTATTTCTAAGGCGTTGATATCTCTTTTCTTATATTTTTGGAGCTGGTTTCACAAATTATTTTACACAATATGGTTAGACTTGTTTCTTCCTCTTCTAGGGTTGGTTCCTGGTGTATATCCTCTTCTTGTTCATTTTCTTCCTCTTCACAATCTATGTAAAATAATTTCTTCTCAACACACTTATGACCTTTAGTGTATTTTCTATCACAACTGTAGCAAATCCATTTTTCTCTTTTTTATTCCAATTTTTGTGGTGTCAACCTTGTAGGTTGTGGAAGTCTAGGAGTGTCAATAATTCCATCTTTATATATGAGAGTGATAGGCTTCCTTGTCGCCATAATTTTATATTCAATTTTTCTTGCCAACCTGAATGCGTTCTCCAATGAATCAGGTTCCCAAACTCGAACCTCATGTTGGATGTTATCCTTTAAAGTCCCTATGAAGGCATCAATCCTGTGTTCCTCTGGAATATCAACTACCCTTATATTCAATTTTTGGAAGTCCTCAATGTGCTCCACCACTGAACCCTTTTTTTTGAGATTTATCAATCAAGCAAAGAAGGTGTTTCTCTTTGTATCCTCATAATGTGCTATCATTTCCCCCTCCGTAAAATTGACCAAGTGACAATTTTTTTTGCGGGAGCAAAGCCATCGATACCATAAAAATGTATTTTTCTGGCACAATGAATACTTACTGTGTGTTTTGTATTCAGACTAAAATACGTCCATATGTAGTATCCATGTTACAGGATCCTTTCCATAAAACTTCCTCATATCCATTTTTGGAATATGGTGGTTCTTCCCTCCAACATTAGAGTTTATGAAATCACGATTAACATTTAGTTTGTTCTCATCATGAGTTTCCTCTACTATCTTTTCACCATTAGGAAACATTTCTTGTATCAACTTTGTCAAACCTTCCATGTCTGCTTTTAGATCATTCTTCATGTTTTCAATTTTTTCATCGATCTTAGCTTCCATGTCATCCATATTAGATTCCATGTCATCTATCTTAGATTCCACGTCTTTCTTCAAACCATCCATCTTATTTTCCACACCTTTCTTCAAAACTTCCATGTCATTTTTTGTTGCTCTTTGCGAGAGCGAAATTTTTTGCACTTGCTCTTGTAATTTTGATATGTCATGTTGCCATTCTTCATCTTCATGAGTCATAGTAGAACCTTATAAAGGCTTAATGGGTGTTGGATTATTTTTAGGGTCCATTTTAGAAACCAATACTGATATCTATTCTACAATATTCCCTTGGAATCAATTCAACTTGATTCTTCAAACAAGACTTATGCAATTCAGGAAAAAAATACACACCTTTTTCTTTCTTTTGCAGAGCTCTATATTTAAATTTAATTATCTCTATAATTGAAGATCCTCAATATCTAAAATTTGGCTCTACAGTATTCCTTTGAAGCTTCTTTCAAATGCCACAGGTCTAACTTGATTTGGATTCTTAAAGGAAAATTTATGTCCAATGTCCCACAATGACCTAATTATGGACTGGTTCAGTAGAGCGAACTTGTATGACATGCCACATGTCACTGTTTTCTCCTTTGGTTCTGAAATTTATAGACAGGAAACTACAGTCCATGTAATTTCAGCCAATTTTTACAGAATTCCAATCCGATGCTCAGAGAGAGAGTCATGAAGATTTTCCCACGATCACCTCTTTGAGATGAAATTAGGGAGCCTGAAAAATACCTAAATTCCATAGATCATATCTATTAAAATATTGCGAAGCAAGCTCTAAAATTTTCTGACGTCGTTCCTCAGGAACTCTACTTCGCGCTCTAAAAATTTCAGCTTCTAAGCCTTTGTAGAAAAAACGTTATAGCGAAAATGTCGTGATGACCTGTTTAAGTGAAATTCAGGAGCCTACAAAAAGCCCTACCTTCCACAAACCATATCTCCAAAACTATTGCGAACGAAGCTTTGAAATTTTTCGACGATGTTCCTCGGGATTTCAGCTTCGCACTCTAAAAATTTCAGCTTCTGAGCCTTCCTAGAAAAAAAGGTATATCGAAAATGCCACGATTACCTGTTTGGAGAAGCGAAACCCTAGAATCCAAAGCTCTGATACCAAATGTTCTGAAACCAACTCCAAAAATAGAAGAAAAGATAAATCAACTCCTTATAAATAAGCCACTTCGAGGGGGAAACCTCTAATACATTACATAAATAAACAATTCTTGGATGATTCAAATTACAAAACCTCCTTTCTATATATAGGAGTCCATGGGGCCACAATGTAATCCTAGCCGACCTAACAATAATAATTTGAGGGCACAATAATAACAATATGGGGGTTACAAGGGTACAATAATAACAATAAAGGGGTTACACTAACAACAATAAAGGACTATACTAGTAATATAGGGACCTAACAGAACGAGTTTTGAATGATTGCCATTCTGGAGCGTGTGGCAGTCATATGTCTGGGTATGCCACAACCCCAAAGATATTGCGTGTTGGTTATTTTTGGCCTTCGTTATTCAAATATTGCATTCTTGTGGTCTGAAAATGCCACAACTGTCATATTTTTTATCGAAAGATGTGTGCACCACCAGCTCCTCTTCACCCCATAATTGTTGTTGGTCCTTTCGCAAAATGGGGCATTTATTTCATTACATGTAACCCTCACTTGGTCGAGGGGCATGGGTATATTATTCTCGCAGTAGATTATTTTAACAAATGGGCCGAGGCGATGCCTACATTTGCGCCAGATGGCAAAACTACAGCTACATTTGTATTCAATCACATGATTGCTCGATTCGATGTGCCCCAAGCTATCATTAATGATCATAGGAGTAGCTTTTGAAACATCATGATGACCAAACTTTCTGACCAACTTGGCCTGCGCCATGATAGCTCTACTCCATATTATCCTCAAGCTAATGGTCAAGTTGAAGCCGTTAATAAATTTTTAACCACTATGATTAAAAGGATAATCAGAATTCACAAATCAAATTGGCATACTATGCTTTTCTCAGCACTTTGGGCATAATGAACCTCAGCAAAAACTGCAATAGGGTTCACTCCTTTTCAACTGGTCTACGGTTTAGAATCTGTGTTACCAATTGAATGTAAAATACCGTCACTCCAATTAGCCATAGAGTTACTACCAGCCACTTCTGAAGAGGAAAAACGCTTTTTGTACTTAGTACAATTAGATGAAACTCGGCACACCGCTGCATTAGTAGCCGAAGCTCATAAAAAACGCGTTAAAGGTCAGTACAACCGAAGTGTAACACCTCATGTTTTTTCATAAGGTGACCTAGTATTGGTATATGACCAAGTTAACGATAAACTAGGAGCTGGGAAATTCGAACCCATGTGGCATGGTCCTTATATTGTCAAGCGAATGCTTGCAAAAGGGGCTTACGAATTGATTGATTATGATGGGGTATCTTTAGATAAACCCAGAAATGGACTTTATCTTAAGAGATATTATGCTTGATTTTTTATGTGAATATCATACCTGTACATTAGTTATTTTTCTAAGATTAGTTGCTTTAGATTAGATGAGAGTGTCTAGTTTAAGTTTGCGTTGACTACTATTCCTGCTTATCTTGATTACTCCTGATATTACAGATGTCGACGTCCCTTCAAGCGTACATTGGTTTTGCTGATGGTGTCTGTCGTAGTACAAGGAATATCTCTTCCGCGACCTGGGTTATCTATTCACCCACCGATGAGTTAGTTTCTATGCATGGGGTAAGCCTTGGTCAAACAACGAATAATGTGGTAGAATATAGTGCAGTGATTGAGTTATTATCTGATGCCATTTAATTTGGCATTTGGCATTTGATCGTTAGGTTAGATTCAGAACTCATTGTATTACATTTAAACAGAGTATACGCAATTAAAAATCCAGTGTTACTAAGATTATTTTTGAAGGTTCATCTCTTGGAAAGGCAGTCTGATTAAATTGAATATCAACACATTCCAAGAATATTAAATACATTGGCTGATGCATTAGCTAATAATGTTATAAATAGACACTTGCGATATTAAAATTAAATTAAAACAACATTCGATATGTGTTGAACAAGATAGCCGCCAAAAGTAGTCATATCATAGATAGAGTTGTGTTTCAAAAAATATTACATCGTCTAGGACCATAGGTTTAAACCACCCTATGATCTGAAAGAGAGTGATACAAAAAATATATATATATATATAATAGTTTGCAATGATCATCCACTATCCATGGTGATGATCATGATAATATACTATGGCTCGTGCCACTCTACGCAGGTATCTTCGAAACTGGCCAGGAACGCCAGCGACATGCCTCTGGAGACAAAGAGGAATATCATCCATCGTAGTCTCTCGGATTTCTCTAGTCAACCTCTCCAGATTCTGCTTTAAATCAGTGAGAATCTATGCTGCCTGGTTCTCTAGTCGTGCAATAGGATCTATTCGCTTCCTCTCGAAGCGGCGGAGATTGACTAGTCTTTGTGGACCAACATCTGCATTTGAGTTTTTGTTATCAGTATTGGATGATTAAAAAAAAAAAAAAAGTTAGAATTAAAATGCATCAAAAAAATTCAATTACCTGACTCATCCCATTGTGTCCCTGGAGGTAAGGATATCTCGAGGTCTCCTCGAAAGTTTATGCCTGCATATGGGAAATCTTCGATAGCAAATATTTGGTTCTCTAACCAACGGAAGTATGATGGAGTGAACCAGACTATTGTACAACCTTCGCCACCATGACGAGAAATCAGTGCAACCCAGCGCACCATTTGAGGCTCTCTAAGTTCACCAATATCAACAAAGATCAGATGAGGGGCAAGAGAAGGAATCCTCTCCAAAGCGAAAGATACTAATATTTATCCATACCCAAAGTTTTTCAACTTTGATTTCTTCGCTCTGGTTAGTTAACCCTTCATGTTGGTCAACACCCCTTCACACCAATTGAAGATTGTACCTCTGTAGCATTCAAAAACTGTCTGCATCTGTGACTTGGTAGCCACGTGTAGAGCTGCACTCCCACATAATCTGGTAATAGTAAATGCAATGACTTTCAGATCAAGACATATGATAGTTTTTATGTCTATCTGATTGTCTTTGGGATCATTTGCCTCATTACAAAACTCTTTTTTGTAGCTAGCGATAGGCTGGCCACCTTACCTAGCCCCGAATAAAGAGATTGGTTCACCTCTTTTGGGTAAACCGGTGAGGAAGTATATATCTTCAATCTCAATTTCTAGCTTGTGATCTCCAATGATAAAGCATTTTTCCTTAACATCCCATTTATTCACTAGCCAAGTCATTAGCTCTACCTATGCCCTCATACCCTGAATGGCCCAAAATTTGTATAAACCGCAATCTCTCAAAGTACGCATTATGGTCGGATTATTCATGGCCATATCATCTACCTCTTCATGCTCGTGTTTTCGCCACTCCAACATTGTGCAATAACCTGAAAATGGATGCATTTAATGGTTAGAAGCTATTAGAGTAAAAAAAATTATCCATTTTTGAGAGAATTCCTCAGTTTCATTTTGTTACGGTGCCCCCGCAGTTTTTATATAAAGACAATGCGGACCCCCGCATGTATTCTTCATAAAAAATGTGGTAGCCCGATAATTTTCCTTCAGGAAAATTATAGGGCTCCGCAGGTAACCAATGGCTGGCCTGTGGACTCTCGTGAGCAAAATTTTGAACCTTTTTTCCCCCCAAAAATGAATTTAAAAACTAAAAAAGAGAATGCAAATGGATGAAAATTAAGACAAGAGTGTTGTGGATTACTTGGATTCGACGGATTTCGTTTTGACTGGTCGGTTCTCCCATTATCACCTTGTTGGGGCCCTTGTTTTGAAGATCAGCGGATTTTGAATGATGGCGAGCACGTGGCGGAATGAAACCTTGGTAGGCAGGAAGGTGTCAAGGTTGAGGAAAGGCAGAGGACAGGTGTCGCAGCGGTCGTGGGATCAAGCATAGACAGTGGAAGGGCACGAAAGGAAACATGCAGTGAACTCCCAGTGAACGAAAAGAAACGAAACATAGCCGAGCAAGAAACAGGGAAGAACTATCAGTCGCGCAAGTAGGAGAATAAATAAGCAACCAACCAATGGAGAAGAAGGTTGGTACAGACAGGATAGGCAGCAAGGAGCCACAAGAGAGCTCCATCAGTTTGCACTGTTCTCCTCTCTTCCAGATCACTATAGTTTCTCGTTGTCCCTCGGGACGTATTATATTTTGTTATGTTCGATGCTCCTCTGTAGCAGAGCTTTGTAATGATTTGCCTCTGACGGCTACTGACTAATATATCAAAGATGGTTTTTGTGCTATGTGATGTTAAACATGAATGAGTGTTATTCATAGCTATGTTTAAAATTTTGTTTATTGCTAGTTTAATTGTTTCCCTGAAGAATATATATGTTGCAGAATGTTTTGTCATGGCTGTTTAACTCCTTAGTTTAGCTTTGGTTCACCTGTTTAGATGTTGGGGAAATTATACCGATCTACTCTCAATCACAGTAGGGTCACGGCACGCCTTGGGTGAGACTCTCTGCCCTTCGAAGCAGAGTGAAAATGCCGACGTGAAACTAGACTGCGTCAGAAAACCTTATTGGCCCTCAGCCCTGAACCCGGGTCTTTCTGTGATACCTGTTTTTCGCCAACAAATGGTTTTGTTGCCAGGACCTGAAAATAAATTGGGGAGCTAGATCATGGTATCTCGGATCTTCAAAAGAGAAATACAAAGCTGGTGGGATAACCAGCTGATCAGTTCATAGCCCAGCAAGCTGAGTTGAGACGACAGAAAGAAAAGACGATTAAAGACTTGGTCCTATTTTCTGACTCTGCTAGTGATACCTACAAAATATTCTAGGGAAAGTTCCCGAGCTGTATATTTTTGGGTGGAATCTACTCTGGAAGGATACATAAAAGAGTTTGCAGCCGAGTGCTACCAGTCTTTCTCTAAGGCAGAAAGTATTTTCAGATCTGGGTTAAGAGAAAAATTGTTGAAGAAGATTCCCTTGTGGATTAAGCCATTAATGGTAGACGAAGGACTGATGGGGTTCCAAAAAGTAGGGATGGAAGTGTAAAACCCCAGTGCTGGGGGAAGGGACTGAGGGAGAGATGTTATTAGAACCATGAGAAGGGGAGTAGGAGTATGGATGTCGAGGCTACCAACAGGCTCAGGGAGTGGCGAGCACATCGGAGGGCACAGATCGTAGAAAGGTGGCGAGAGAGGGTGATGAGAGAATTTAAGAGACAAGGAAGTAGTCGGAAAGGAGAAGAAGATGCGCCTCAAAATATGAAGGGAACGGAAGTTCAGGTGGGTCACCAGGATATAGGAGGGGTCACGAAAGAAGTATGGCAGGTGTATAGTAGTCCAGCCCTGGTGGAGCAAGGAAGGAAGTCTGACGAAAAAGGTACAGATGCGTGCCCAGAGGAGGTGTCAGATGTGGAGATGCACGTTGCAATGGAGCAACTCTTTCAAGAAAGGTTGACATCCATATCTCAAGGTATTCCTAGTGCCCACAGTTCTAGTAGCTCTAATCCTGACCTTCCCCTGGTGCTCTACAAGCCCATAGGTGAAATTTTTGTTAAGTTACGTGAATTAAGTAGATTGCAACACAGTCAATCTCTAATTGGAGCACAAGTTAGTAGCGGGATTGTTAGGGGCCCTGTCTCACAACCAAGATCCAACGGCTTTGTTTTAATACCGCCCAATCAAGTAATCATGGCGGGATCACTTACACGGTACCCAGAATTCGCTAGCAAAGGGAATGACGATGTCGAATAGCACTAGTATCTCTATGAGGCCATCTGGAGGGCACGAAAAACACCAGATGTTGGAAAGTTGATATAATTTCAGACCACTCTTAGGGAGAGGGCCCTACGATGGTTTATGAAATGGTTGGAGGCCCACCCGAATCCAGTGATGGCTGATGTGAAGAGGGATTTCATCAAGGAATTCAAACTTCCTCAAATGGACCAACAGGGTCTATCAGAGATGTGGGAGATCAAGCAGAGAGAAGGAGAAACTACTTGGGATTTGATGCGGAGGTTCAAGGACACCATTGGGAAACTCAGCGACCCAATCAACCCTAACTGTCAAAGGGATTGGTTCATCAAGGCCTTATTACCCTTGATCCGAACTCCACTGACTCAACATAGGATCGACACACGACAGGATGCTCTGGAGCAGGCGATGAAGATAGAAGCCATGGTGGGTTATCCGCAAGAATTCAAAAGGGGTGCAGCAGTACAGGACCCCTCCATACTGGGTTTGCAGCATCAGATAGCCAGTCTGACAGAGAAGCTTAAGGAAATGCAACCCATGCGACCACCAAGACCCAATATGTGGTGCACACACTATCTCATGGAGGGACATGTAGCCACGGAATGCCCCCAGTTGCGAGGCCCAACGGTGGGGACATCGGCGGAAGGAGCACAGGGGACCCCACCTCTGGGAGCAGTCACACAAATCAACACCCAAAGGATATACCCACCACAACAACCATATGCGGGGTTCCCTGCACAACCAGGTGTAGTCGCCAATGAATATTGCGAGGTATGTAAAAGTATGGGTCATCAACCTCGCATGTGTCTGATCCCATAAAAGTATTCCAATGTTCCAAATAATGTATATTGTGAGTTCTGTGCCTTGACAACCCACATCACGGAACAATGTCGAGCACTGGACGCACTGGCGGAGAAGCTAGATCGGCCATCTTACAGATTAAATGAAGCTCCCCAAGGAAGAGGAGGAGGCATGCGAGGGGGCCGAACAGGAGGTAGAGGTCTGATACGATGTTATAACTGCTACCAGGAGGGACATATGGATAGGGAGTGTCCACTCCCTAGGAGACCCTAGTGCTTGCAATGTCGTGTTAACTCACACGCAACAAAAGACTACCCAGAGTTCATCAAAAGATGGGAGGAAAGAGCCAGACAGAGGGGGGTGAATCTAGTAAATGCAGAACCTAGGCTAACGAGAACTCAACCAATGCAAAACGTAGCCATAGTGACATGAGGTGGAAAAAGAACGGGGGAGGATGCACACACTATGGAGCCCATAAAAGTAGTCCGACCAGCATCCCCAAAGCTCCTGTTCAAACCCAAATGACAGAAACAATTCTTCCAAGAAGCAGCTGAGACGTTTACCCAGCTAGGGGGAAACAAAGGAATCGAGTTACACAAAATTCGGGAAGACAAGGAGACACAGAATACTAATGAAGCCTTAATCCAGGAATGGTTCCATTTGATCCTGAAGATTTTTAACAATGCACCAATGTTGGAACGGCTGAAGCAAAACCTGGAGGGGGTGCTAAAACAGAATATAAGAGAAAAAGAAGCAGCAGAAACAGACCAGAAATATGTTCAGAGAATAAAAAGAAACAAATGCAGGACGGGAAAGGAATTCCGAGTAAATATGAAAGTGGTGGGATTCCAGATTAAGGACACCATGCTTGATCTGGGATTCGATGTCAACATCCTGCCAAGTAAAACTTGGGAAGGACTTGGGAGGCCAAGATTGACATACTCTCCGATCCAGCTTCGGATAGAAAATCAGTATTGCATTGCCCCCATCGGCCGCCTGGAGAATGTCGAGGTCAACATTGCAGGGGTGAAAACGTTTACGGATTTCAAAGTCATTGACATCATGGGGGACAAGGATCTGTACCCATCACTGTTTGGGATCGATTGGGCTTTTGAAAATTATGCGGTAATTGCTATAAAGAAAGAACTCATGATCTTCGAGGACGGGGAAATCAGAGTCACACAACCGCTCGACCCCTACCAAGGACCGAGGTATACTGAGACTGTAGATAACTGAGAAGATGCTCAGCTCTTGGACCATCTCTACCAGATAACTACTGGAAGAAGGGAAGACTACATCAACCCGACGGCAGAAGGCTTGGTAAGCTGGAGAAGTATTAAAAGCTCGGAACTGGGATTAGAACTAGCATGGGATGATTGGTAGCAAGGGGGCTATGAAACAAACACAAGGAGGTGTGCCAATGTTGCAAGAGTCAATTGGATTGGAGATGAACTTCAAGGATACCCAATATTGTAAGATATGAATGTTGTAAGTGTTTTTATAGCAAAGGTAGAAACCATGGTGCCATAAGACTAGAGGATACCCTTGATGGACGTGGCATTGCAGTCCACAACTGCAAGATGGTGGAGTAACCATCGCGACTCACTAACGCGATGGGATAAGGTGGCGGTAGCAATGAAAGCCAGATTCCAAGAGGAAAAGGGGCCCAGGTGGAGAGATCAGTACCAAGGGGACGCAAGTCCCGTAAACCATCTGAAAGAATGTGAAGCATAATGGCGAGTTGATGAAAACCCAGAGGAATTGTGGTTCCACAAGTTCATCCACTTTTTAGATGTGATCCCAAAAGCCTGGTACCTAATGGAAGAAAAGAGAAGAGGGACCCAAGATTGGCAGGAGGTTGCGGAGAAATTCATAAGGTGTTTCACCTTTGAGGGAAAAACAGAGCAGATTACACAAGCTTTGCAAGCAATCAAGCAGGTACTATTCTTCCCTGATAATCTACAGACAAACGAGCAGTCAATGTGGTACCAGGGTATCCAGCCAAAAGTGGTGTTAGAAGATTAATAGTGAGATGGACGACGACAATCTGGAGGACCTCAGACATCTAAATTTCGAAGAAATAGAGGGGGAGAGGGACCTTAAGAAGGAACCCACTACAGAAGGTATCCACCTCCTGCCACTCAGAACTAAAAAGGTAAACATTGGGATAGCGGACAAACCCAAGCTGGCGACCATTGGAGACTACTAGGATGAGCAGACGACAAAGGAAATATTCAGTCTACTTGAAAAGTATGAGGACTTGTTTCCATCATCAGTAGAATATCTCAAAGGCATAAAAGGAGATATGAGGGAAATGAGAATAATATTGAAGCCTGATGTTAGGCCTATCAAACATAGACCATATCGGTTAAACCCAAGGGTGAAAGAAAAAGTGAAAGCAGAGATCGACAAAATGCTAAAAGCTGGGCTCATATTCCCCGTAGAAGAGGCAGAATGGGTAAGCCCCATTGTTATACAAATAAAAAAGGAGAAATTAGAGATACGAGACTGCGTGGATTAAAAAAGCCTCAACAATGCCTATATCCATGATCCGTTCCCTACCCCATTTAGTGACGAAGTGCTCGACAATGTTGCAGGGAACGAAGCATACTCATTCACGGATGGCTTTTCAGGTTACCATCAGGTGAGAATAGCAGAAGAAGACAAGACAAAGACAACCTTCACTACC
Organism: Pinus albicaulis; assembly: GCA_034641835.2. Classification (NCBI taxonomy): domain Eukaryota; kingdom Viridiplantae; phylum Streptophyta; class Pinopsida; order Pinales; family Pinaceae; genus Pinus; species Pinus albicaulis. The sequence goes on along the minus strand of CM076582.1, from coordinate 124,513,589 downwards.
GAATAGGGCTCCTTCACATACAACGTGATGCCATTCGGACTGAAGAACGCACCTGCAGTATTCTCTTGCATTGTGATAGCAGTGTTCCGAGAATACATCCACAAGTTCCTAGAAGTCTATATGGATGACTGGACTGTGTATAGTTTGCTGAAAGACCATGTGAGCCTGCTAAGAGTAATGTTTGATAGGTGTAGACAACTACAGATCTCATTGAATCTGAAGAAATGTATATTTGTTGTACCATTCGGGACCTTGCTGGGGCATGTGGTATGTAATCAAGGTGTCTATGTAGATTCAGCTAAAATAGAAGTGATTGTCAATATGGAGGCTCCAGAGACCGTCAAACAGCTGCAGTCACTTCTGGGACACACCGGCGTTTCATCCGCAATTACGCCAAAATAACAGCGCCCTTGGAGAGACTGCTAAAAAAATCAGAGAAATTTCAATGGACAGACAGTTGCAGAGAAGCATTGGATGTGTTGAAAGAAAAATTGGCAAGTGCACCGATACTAGTCCACCCGAACTGGGACAAACAGTTCCATCTACACATTAACGCATCTGGCATTGCACTTAGTGTAGTTCTAGCTTAGCCGGGGGACACCTCAGTCGATCATCCAGTGTATTTTTCCAGCCATAAGTTGTCAACAGCAGAGTGCAACTACATGACAAAGGAGCCAGAAGCACTGACAATGGTGTAGTCACTCCAGAAGTTCCGCCACTACCTATTGGGGGGTAAGTTCAAATTCTTCATGGATCATTTCGCATTAAAATATCTGGTAAAAAAACCAGTCTTAGAAGGGAGGATTTTCCGGTGACTCCTACTTTTCCAAGAATTCACATTCGAAGTAATCGTAAAGCCTGGAAGGCTCAATGTAGGGCCTGATCACTTATCCCATCTAGAGAATGGTGAAAGTGGAGGTTCTCTAGATGATCAGGTACTAGACGCTGATATTTTCATATTAGAAGCCATCCCGGACTACCTGAATGAAATAGCAACTTACCTCACCACGGGACAATGTCTACAGGACTACACTACTACACAAAAGAAACATCTGGTAGTTCGAGCAGCGTAATATCAACTGATCACAGGGCAGCTATAAAAGATGGGGTTGGACCAAGTTCTTCGGAGATGTGTTCTAGATCATGAGCGGGAAGCTATACTATGGGAAAGCCACAACAGGGTTGCGTGAGGGCACATGGGAGCAAGACCAACGGCACGCAAAGTACTGCAAACAGGTCTCTGGTGGCCAACAGTGCACAAGGACAGTAAAGAGTATGTTCGGAAATGTGATGTATGTCAGCGAACCGGATGACCCTCCCACAAGGATGAGCTACCGCTCCATCCCGTAAGGACACTCCAGCCATTCGAGAAATGGGTCGTCGATTTTGTGGGACCCATTGCGCCACCTACAAGAAATTCAAAGGCAAGGTACATCATAACAATGATCGACTACTTGACCCGATGGGTAGAAGTTGCGCCAATAAGGAACTGTACTACAGATACTGCTGCTCGATTCATTTTTGAAAACATAATCAGCCGATTTGGGTGCCCAAGAAGCCTAACTAGTGACTAGGGTACACATTTCATCAATGAGACAATTAAGTCTCTCTTGCAGCAATTCTTGATACAACACCACAAGAGTAGCCCGTATCATCCACAGGAAAATGGCACAGTGGAGGCATTCAAAAAAATCCTGGAAAAATTCCTGACAAAAATATGCAACGCGGAATGGGATGATTGGGATGAATGGATACCAACAACCCTATGGGCATACCGCACAATGGTAAAACTCCTGCATAACCAGACACTATTCCAGCTGGTCTATGGATGAGAAGCGGTTGTCCCAGCAGAGTTCACAGTACCAAGCCTTCTGATTGCCACCTCACTACAGCTATCTGAAGAGGAATCTTTAAAGGAGTAGCTACACGAGCTACAAGAGCTTGAGGAAGGACGGTTTCTTGCAGAATTTCATCAGACAGCAGAAAAGTCAAGGCTGAAAGCTTGGCATGATCAACGCATCAAACACAAGACATTCCAAGTTGGAGGCAAGGTCCTACTCTATGACCGCAAGTTCCAGAAGTTCCCATGGAAATTACAGATGCATTGGCTGGGACCAATTTATGTCATGGAGATCAAACTGTCAGGAGCAGTTCGCTTGGCACAGTTAGATGGACAGGTACTACAAGGATGGGTTAACGGTGCATGCCTGAAACCCTACCATGAGTAAGTTGTTCATTTATATTTCAATAAACCTCGCACCCGAGAGGAGTCTATAGGGTAGATTAGGGTCAATAAGTCTCTCACACCCGAGAGGAGTCTGTAGGGTAGCTTATGGTCAATAAGTCTCTCGCACCCGAGATGACATACATAAGTTTACTTTACTACAATAAACATTAGCTCAATTGCGGAGACCACTACACAACCATTAGTGGTCAGGGGGGTAGCATCCAGCGTGGCGTCCATGTGAGGTCGTAAAGCGTGTCGAACATCAATCCACCATCATTTCATTCAGCATAGTACTAGTGTCAGTCCATAGGATCGCCGAGATTTACAAATAATGGCCATAATTAGAACTATCCATCCCGTAATAAATTTTTCATAATTAGACATCACCCCCAACCGTCGCGTCCACCCACATCCCAAGACCACAGTCAACAAGTGTCAGAACCCACCTTAGCAGCTAACGGATCACATGATCATAGCCGCGGGAGAAGCCACTTGCATGAAGAAAAGTGCGAGAATGTAGGAGAAATCCAAGTTAGAGTTAGAAATTTCCAAAGGAGCAAATGAAGTTGGAGCAGAACCAGAGCAGAGAAGGTGTCCAGAAGAAGAAAGCCAAGAGAAGGGGCCGAGAACTATTTTGCAGGTGTATCAACGACGAGAAAAGATGACAAAAGTAAGTCCAACAGTAGTAGAACAAGAGCTAGACAGTAGGATTCAAAAAATGGAGTCCCTCGTCGGAAAGTATGACAGTGCAGCTCTAATTGACGCAGACCTCATAGACTCCTTTGAGTTCCCTGTGCTCAAAAGACAAGTATACATTGAGAACTATACAACAAAAGCAGGACGAGCAGTAGCTAATGTCTTGCCTGAGTTTCAAGGTATCCAGCAGTCCTCAATATTGAATTTGAGGAACCTGCCAGTGTTTGGGATGACAAGTGCTGCCATGTAGTGTACCAAATTCTTGCTTAGTAGAATTCAGAACGACTCTTTGTGGCTGGGGAAAGAGATTCCAATCCACGACGAGGACATTCACAAGCTGACAGGTCTCTCACAGGAAGGCAGGGACATATCTTCAGCGTTCCAGACCATCTCCAAAAGGGCGAAGAAGTCGGGGAATACAAATTACTATGCAAAGTATGGCACCCGAAGGGGAGGAAAGGGGGCAAAAATTGAGCTCATCAACAAGCCAGAAATTAGGTTCGCATGCTACCTCATTGCCAGCAAGACAATGAGGCATTACACCAAATGGGAGTGTACCTTGGACACGAATTCAGTTTCAGAGAACTGCGTCCAGGGGACCAGGCTGAACTGGTGCTCCTTCCTACTAAAGGATTTTTTTGAGGCATGTGAAGAAAATTACAAGAAGGCAACAGGATTTATCTACAGATACTTGATAGTAGCGCTAGCCATGCGAAAGTGGACTTTCCCCCTCATCAGGATACCGGTGGAGATAGCGGAGGATCAGCCGCTGGCAATGAAGTTCACCCCATGGAAGGTGTCGGGAGACCCCAGCACCAAGGAGGTAAACACAGAGGACTTCAGAAGTTGGTATGGCCTAATGGTTGATGTGGTGATGAGCCAAAAAAGGATCCCCAGAAACCTGCTGGACGGATACAGTGAGCAATTCTAGTTTGGGGTCACACACAAGCACATGTTCCTCAGACCCACTTGTGTGCCGGAGGCAACATTCCAGATGACGTCGTTGAAATTCAAAATCGACGAAGCAGCTTTCCATACCAAATTTCATTTGTGGCCGGGGGTTGTGATGGAAGTCAAAAACGAGGTGTACATGTACATTTTCGATGGGATGCTACCACACCCGTTTCCAGGAGAGACAGCAATGGAAGCAGCAAGTAGGGTGTCAAACCTGCATCTCCTCTCGATCATTCAAAAACTAAATACAAAGGTAGGTATCTTTAACGAAGTGGTTCAGGTGATATCAAGTAGTGCCACTCCATTCCCAGTTTTTTCAGAATTCCAAGTCTCTCAGTCAGCCCCACTTCCAAACATGACCTCCATCCCCACACCCATTCCAAATGTATTTTTTAGTTAACCAAGCTCAGCACTCACACCGCTGTCAGGAAAGAGTAGGTCCGTGAAACCCATAGTGACACCTAAGGCCAAGAGGGCCAAAGTTATAGAATCAAGTCCAGTGGTCAACCTCATAGGGTAGGATCCACCCTGGCAACTAAGCACAGGGGTATTAATCCAGGAAGAGCCAATAGCTGAGACAGGGGAAGCAAGTGGGTTTCCACCCCACAATCCCATTAACCCCTTCAATTTCTTAAACATCCGAATATGATCACCTCGTACCGACCCACTACCACCTACCACCTCATCCGTACCATCCACCTCATCCGCCACCGTATCCAATCCAGTCATCCGAAAACTACTCAATGGGGACCACTGGGAAAATTTTGACTTGAGTATAGAAGTGGTACCTCTAGCCAACCCCAACATGGATCCCTAGACCACTTTTACCAACCTAATCACTCAGATGGAACAAATAGTTGAAGACACAGCTAGGCCACTCCCTGAGCCTACTCCACTCCAACAGCCCAACCGGGAAGATCAAGGGGAGTGACTGGACCTGAACATGGCGAAATCTGCACCCCAACAAACGTCGTCGCAGTCACCTCAAGGCCAATTGATGAAATCAATTTCCAGTGGGCAACCAATTTAGGAGCGGCGGCCAGATCAGGGTACTTCAGGGGCCGAGAGCATGGAGATGTGGGGGACAACTCAACTGTACCATTTCATCCAGAGGGCCACACAGCAGGCAGAGAGGCTCCACTCAGAGCTACAACAGAAATGTGAGCAATAGCAGCAGCAGATAATCACACTTACTGAACAGTGTGAGCAGCTTACTATGGAAAACGAGCAGCTACAGAACCAGTTGGACGAAGTGGCAGGGTTTTCAGGGAAGTGTGGCCTGCAGTGATGGCTCACTACAATCAGATACCAGTGGATGTGCAAGAAACAATAGTAGTAGAGCAAGTAATCCACCTCAGGGTGGCATACTCCAACATCCACCAGGATAATACAGAGCTCAAGGCGGCATTGGCAGCACGACCCGCGCTACCCGACCCAGCAGTTGTGTACACGGCACAAATTTCAGAGAAATAGGGCCAACTAACAAAGATGCAAGAAGTCCTCAGTACTGCAACCAGAGATTCCTATGACCTCTTGAAAGGTCTGCAAGAATTCTCAACGGCCCTCACAGTGAAGACACGGCCGATTTCGGCCCAGCTACAATAAATCTCCAAGGAAATATAAGAAGCCATGGACCCAACTAGGCTAGACCAATTGTATGCCCAGGCGGATGTGTTAGAGGTCTAGATTCAACAAGTAGAGGAGACATCGATGGCATCCAAGCAGGCAATTCAGGAGCTTCGCCAGCCCATACAGATCAGCGCCCGAACGATGCAGCAATTGGCCTTTGAGGCCGGGAACCAGGTCAACACAGTATTCGGCGCTGTACCGGCAACCGTCGGGGAAGAAGTTGTCACCAAGATCATGGCAGAGACTGACGCGTTGCTACAAGGGTGGCAGCAGGCCATGGAAACTTTCCAAGAGCTTAAGGCTTCAGCTCTGACCAAGGTCCCAGAGTTGGGGCCCTTGTTTGGACAGCAAGGAGAATGCGCGCAGCCCGAAACATGGTACAGGGTCAGGCGGCCCCATGGAGGTGGAGACGGTTCAGAACAATTGACTCGGGACGAGTCAAAAGGATGTGGTCAAGGCCTGTTGGGGCCCTTGTTTTGAAGATTAGCAGATTTTGAATGATGGCGAGCATGTGGTGCAATGCAACCTTGGTAGGCAGGAAGGTGTTAAGGTTGTGGAAATGCAAAGGACAGGTGTCGCAGCGGTCGCGAGATCAAGCATAGACAGTGGAAGGGCGCAGAAGGAAACAGGCAGTGAACTCCCGATGAAAGAAAAGAAACGAAACAAAGCTGAGCAAGAAACAGGGCAGAGCTGTCAGTCGCACGAGCGGGAGAATAAATAAGCAACCAACCATAGGAGAAGAAGGTTGGTACAAACGGGATAGGCAGCAGGGAGCCACAGGAGAGCTCCATCGGGTTGCACTGTTCTCCTCTCTTCCGGATCACTATAGTTTCTCGCTGCCCCTCGGGACGTATTGTATTTTGTTCTGTTCTATGCTCCTTTGTAGCAGAGCTTTGTAATGATTTTCCTCTGACGACTGCTGACTAATATATCAAAGATGGTTGTTGTGCTATGTGATGTTAAATATGAATGAGTGTTGTTCATAGTTGTGTTTAAAATTTTGTTTATTGTTGGTTTAGCTGTTTCCCTGAAGAATATATATGTTGCGGAATGTTCTGTCATGGTTTTTTAACTCCTTAGTTTAGCTTTGGTTCACCTGTTTAGATGTTGGAGAAATGATACCGATCTACTCTCAATCACAGTAGGGTCACAACACGCCTCGAGTGAGACTCTCTGCCCTTCGAAGCAGAGTGAAAATGCCGACGTGAAACTAGACTACGGCAGAAAACCTTGTTGGCCCTCAACCCTGAACCCGGGTCTTCTCTACGAGAGCTGTTTTCTCACCAACACACCTCTGGAATGTTTTTTGCCCAGAACTCTCAATTTTCAATTCTGAACACAAAAGGTGAAAATGACTTTGTTGAAATACTTTTTATAAGATTTTTTGAATAAATAAAATATTATTTTATTTATTTTCCACTTTAAAAAGTTATTTTTTCGAAAGTTTTTACTTACTGGAAACAGATATGTTTAATTTTTCGAGTTTATGTGCAGAAAACAGGATTTTCAAGTGAAAAGGATTATTTTGATGATGAGTATACTTTTATCACTTTTTCAAGCTCTTGAAAATTACGAAAAAGCGAAACCCTAGAGTTCTCTTTTAAGCCCTTTTCAGATTCTCTAAATATGAAAAGATTGTCAAGAACTTGACTATTCGAACTCGTTAAAGGAAATGAAAAATCATCCCTTTAGTATAATCTTACCCCTTTTCTGGACTGAAATGGAATATTTACGAAAAAGGTACACGTTGACTAATCATGGTCAATAGAGTTCTCTCCTGCATTATTTTATCCTTTTTCGGGCTTGAGAGACTAAATTTACGAAAAAGTACACCCATGGAGTTTTCTTAAGTTTTTCTTCTGACTCCCTAAAATTGAAAAACACTGAGTTTCACCTATACTGGACTCATTAAAACTTAACAGTAAAGGACCTGTCAATTATAAACAGGAACGAACCACTCCTTCTTAGGGTTCGATTTTAATACTAAGTTGGACTCATCCGAATGATGAGCTTATATAACAAGCAAATGTTATCCTCCTCATGCTTGTCAAAAAATAAAGAGGTACTTGCCAAAAATGGTGGGGGAAAAAGAGAGAAGATGAATCCAGTGGTCACACTTCATTTCAAAAACTTGTATACCACTCTTGAACACGACACTTTTGTCACATTCATGTTTGGGTTGGGAAAATCCTTTAGCCAACAGTTAATCAAACCACATTGAAAGTCTTCAGTCGGTTTCTGGGTATTAGCTTTAGGTCAATCGCCACCATCTGCAGTGTTGTTATGTGTTCAAGAGATCAGTTAAATAAACCATTCATTGCAAACATTGTCTCCATTCGTGTTGACCATCCCTGAGTCAGTCCTTGTTAAGATTTCTTCAAAACTTAATCTAATGGTTTCGTGTCATGGGCTTTCCTACGATGGGTCACTTTCTATCGACGACAGCTCATCATCTAGAAAGTTGATCTAGAATCCTATCAGTACCTTAGGATCTGCATGCCGTAATGGCAGGCATCTCGCCTTCGACGACAGGTTGAATCATTGACCTTCAATCGAATCTTTGTGAAATGTTCGACTTCAGATCACAAATTCACATTTCATACCTTGTACTGAGTACTTTGAGAGCCATTGTCATTATTGGTGGTTTCTCTCACACTTGTTAACAGTTCACATCATTGACTGGTAATCAAGTGGTTTCTACCATGTTCGACTTCGACACAATCAATCGCATGGATAGAATCGTACTAGTTCAAGCAGGAATCAAGAACCTGGATCTAGTTTCCACTATCCAGGCTGCGAGGAGTTTTATTATTCATCATACAGTAGACTACTTATAACAGATGGTTGTTTCCATGCTGTGTCTACTACTTCATGTAATTCTAAAATAATTTATGTATCAGAACGTGTAGATAGTTTTGATCTGAGTGTGGGAATGCCTACCTCAGTGATGATATACATATATATATGCTTGCATTGAATGTTTTTTCAGGGTTTCAACTGGTGTGCCTATAGTCCGATCCTCAAAATGATAAAGCAGTTGACTCTTTAGAACTCTTCAGAACTCTTCAGACTTTTCACTTTAGGGGGCTATCTGTTACACTAAAATTTTTCACCATGGCATTTATATATCTATATGGGTTCATAATTACCTATTTATTTCTCCCTTAGAGGTCCAAAAACATAAAGTTCCCAAAAACAAATCTTGGAACTGGAGAAAAGCTCTTAAAAATCCTAAAAATCCCAACTCCGCACTTTTCCTAGTCATTTCCTGTGGTATCGTGGTTTATTGCTATAAAACCTGCGACACATCCCACACATTCTACTCATTAAAACTGCGAACCCCCATAAAAGGTAAAATCAAAAGAAAAGTAAGTTTTAGAAGCCCAGTTGGTCGAATATTCTCCCAGCTGGGGCCTTCTAGAAGCGCTATCTGGTCGAGCTTTGCCCCTTCCATTCATGAACCTTTCTCCCTTCATAAATGGAGCTATCCCTTGGTTTTTGGAGCTGAAATACCATGATGAGAGGGCTTTATTCCTTCCTTATTGGAGCTGAAACTACCTCCCTTCTGCTATAAATTGAGACCAAGTTTCAGTCTCAAGGGTACTTAGTACATAGAGAGTTCAGAGAGTACTTACTTCTTAGCTTGTAGAAGAGAATTGTTGAAGAAATTATACTCTCCACATTTGGTATCATTGGCATGAGAAAGATTACATACTCATAGCCATAGTCTTATGCTGATCTAGAGAGTTGGAGTCTTGTCAAACTGAGGAAAACGATTGTTCGGGACCCTGGAAGAACCTATACAAACATCAAGGCATCAAGGTTGTAAGGTTTCTTCTTTTATTCAAAGTTAATACAAATCTATTTTCTCATTGAATTGTTCATCTATCTTTTGAATAATTTAATTCTTGGATTCCTTGATCACTAAGATAGATTATTGCTTTTGAATTATCATATCTTGTAGATGGTTTTTATCTTGTTTGCTTGTCTTTGATTGCAGATCTTACATGTTGGATCAATACCTTCTGGAATGACTTGATTGAAGATTGAATAAGCGTTGGACTTCAGGTAGGAGCATCTCTCCATAGTTAATTAATAATTCTTAAGCATAATGGTCTAGGGAAAATGGTCTACATTTGTCTATTTGTTTCTATATATCCTTAGGATACTAGGGAGTTCGCTCTTGTCTGCAAGAGGAATTTTTCCATCGAACAAAAACATAAGAAACTAATGCACTTATCTTCATATTAAATTTTAATATCAATAGTTAATAACTAAATTACCACAGTATTGAAGGCATTCAAATGCTCTGTCACTGACTCTCCATCCCTCATCCTCAAGTTATACAACTTATTTCGTAGGAGAAATTTATTTACCAGGGACTTAGTTTGATACAAAGTCCCTCACTTGTCCCACAAAGCTTTCATTGTAGCTTCTCCTGCAACATTTTGTAATATTGAATTTGAGACACACAATTGTATTGTTCTCTCTTCCTTTTGATCCAACTTGCTCCATTCCTTTGTCGACATTTTTGTTGATTTAGTACCTAGATACATCATGATCCACTAATATTTATCTACCAACAAATCCTCCATCTTGAACATCCACAGCTAAAAATCTTGTATGTTTAATTTCTCGATCTCTATCTTTCCATTGTTCAACATTTATGTTCACCACAAGAATTGATCTCGCAGATCTCCCACTGTAACAGGGTCTACCATAGCCCGAGAAAAACCCCTTCGCTAAAAAATAATCCCTTGAAAGAAAAATATTTTTTATACCAAATATAGGTTTTAAACATGTACAAAAATTACCTACAAACAAATTCTTTTAAAAAAAACAAAAAATATACAATGGCAAGAACAGAAAAAAAAACACAAATATTTTGTAGAAATTTTAATACAATTATGTATTGACTGAATTCTCCTGATCTAATAATTAAATGCCACTGTTAAATACAGAATCACTTCTACAAAAATTCTTACGGAATTTAAAACACGATCGCCAATTGCAATATCAAGAAGAAAGAGAAATCACACATAACACATATGTTTTACTGGGAAAGCATAAAGCTAAAAACCCCACTATCATATATTATGTATATATCATGGATCATTAAACAATATCATACAAAAATCTAATCCAACAGCTCTCAGTACAATATACAATCATCTCACATTGTCATACAAAAATTGGCAAATACATGTGCCAATTTACTGTCTCTAGACAGCCTGCCTCCACTGCGCAATCCATGATGGTCAAGAACCTCTGAATGAATCATTCTTGCCTGCCTTGACTATGCAATACTCATAGGCACATCCAATGTGTGTGTGGTTGCATGTGTGCACCCACTAATGTCACAACTGATAGTCAAACTGTCCCTTCACCTAGATCTCAACAGGGTCTCCACTGGATCTGACATGCATGTAGTTAACAGTAGTAAATCTTCAGTTGCATGTGAGACCACTGAATGTGAATTAATTAATAATTAATTCAATGATCTCTCACTAGTGTATCTTCAGTTACAACTAGCACAACTGAGTTTAACTCACTTCCACTTGCATGTCCCACCAACCAACCTCTTCAACTCGAATTTCCTATAGCTAACTGATTTTCCACTTCAGTTAACTATTTCCAAGTGCTCAATGAGAATATATTATTGTTTATTGTCCAAATATTATTAAGGGATAATAATAGTCGACATGCATCTATGAATAGACATGTGATATATAAATAGAACTCGCACATACATCTAAAAATAGAACATCAACTATAAATAGAATTTTCTCACCATCTATAAATAGAAATCATCTATAAATAGAATTTGCTCATCCATTCTAAAAATAGACTTCCACCTAAAAACAGCCTGTGTGGGCCCCACCTAGTGTAGGTGCTTAATTTTCACTAGGATGAAGGATTTTGTTTCCAAATGCCAATTTCATTGTTTCTTGTGGCAATCTTCACATATTTTTCTCTTGGAAACTAAAACTGGGAAAACCAAATTTATTTTTCATTATATTCCTTTCAATGTTACAATACATTATAGACATGCCAAGAATTCATAAACCCCAATCCATTAGCCCTATATTAGAATATAAACGTAGTTCCCTTGACTCAATCTACAAAATACCATGGGCAAAACCATCATGCACAAAACCAAGGATGGGTCTGCCAACCATCCTTCGTTCTGCACCCATCCTTGGATATGCCCAACCATCCTTGGGTCTGCCTAAAAACAAATTGGGGCGCTACCCTGAACCTTGTGCAAAGGGACTTCGCCCAACGCAACGTAACAATGCCTGGAACTAGTCATGTAAAGAATATAACACACACCCAACAATTTACTCAGTTCAAATTGTTTGTTAATGTTGTGTGTGTGTGTGTGTGTGTGTAATTTTAATTGAGGTGACATTAAAAAAAAAAAGAACATGCCAATAGGCATGTCTATTTCCTAATAGGGCTTTGAGACTTTTAATTTAATTATTGGTGATTATTAGGTGGATGGTGGATATTTAACCTCCATTGATTATGCTAGAATATTTGTATTAGTATACATAGATCAAGGGTTAAGATTTATCTCCAAGTTATTTATGCTCTTTTAATTAATTCATTTCAAAATAATTAATTAAAGAGACTGTCATATCATCACAAGTCATATTAGGTATGTGGTATATCACCCATGGTATTGACCCATGGGATTGTAACAAAAGCTATTTACAAGCTAAGAATCTCCATGATCAAGAATTTGTAAGTGGGGGTGAATCTCCATAGTTAAGAATATTATTTAACTTATAAATTGATTCTTTTATAATTAATAATGATAATAATTTAAAATAAAGTTACAATTTAGTTCTTTCTTTTTCTTTTTCTTTTTTCCTTAATCTAAGTAATGTATCTTGGAATAAATGTTTTAATGCTTATCATAGATTGATGTCTATCCACATTTACTAGTCATTTAATTTATATAATTATACTAATTTAATTTTAAATCTAATTATTTAACTTAAACATGTCCCAATATTAAATTGTTGAACATCTCTTAATACAATAATAATATTACTATTTTTTTCAATTCAAAATAATGTCCAATTTTATAACTTTATCTTATTTCTATAATATAATAGTTTCCATATTTGTAACACAATAATTAATATTATTAACTACATCGAATAAAACTTGAAAATATAATGTGTATCTATAATTTAATTACATCAAATAAATCTTGAGACTTTAATGTGAGATTAATGAAAACCAATTAGAAATTACAAGCCATATATTCCACCAATACAAGTGGACCATATATACCAGTAAAGAACTCAAAAATCCGAGTGGACCAAATATTCCACCAATACAAGTTTGTAACTTATCCAAATTAAAATCATTAATTGTAAAAACATGTACTACATTAACCAACTCATTAATTGTAAAAACATGTAGTACATGACCAAAACCAAGAAAGAGTATATATGTAATCAAAACCTATATTGTTTGACATAATAAAGTTGTATTTAAAGGTCATTTAGAATCAAATAATAAATCATCCAATATCAGCTTAAATGAATTGTTAAGAAAAAAGCCAATTTAACTTTTCATAACAAATCCAATTCAATAGAATGTTAAAGGCAAGATTCTGGTTTGTATTAGAGCCAGAGCGATGACATGTCTAATCAATGTCACAAGCAGTGAGTCAATTACCAAATTCACTATTCCAATGTTTTTGTTTTTGGAATTTTAAGTTCAATGTTATTGGTTTTGGAATTTTAGGTTTAATTTTGAGGATGAATTACATTAGCTGGTTCAAAATATTGATTTAAATAGTAAAGTTCTTTTATCTAAATAGTAAGGTTGTTTTAATTTTATTAATTGAGTTTAGTTTAGATGATTGTGAGAAATATTTTTATTTTTTTATCTACATTCAATTTTTATTATGACATATTAAGTTTATAATGAGTATTTTTTGTAATGGTGTAAAGTTTTATGGTCTAAAACTTGAATCATTAACAAAATTTAAAATTTAAAATTTAAAAAAAAAAAATTAACATTAACATGTTCAAACTTTTTCTTTGAATTTTACCTTATGAAAAAAATGAATAACACATTTTTCTATTATAAATATAATAAAATTGTCTTAATTTTATCTTAAATTCAACTTATTTAATTTTTTTATTAAATTATTATTTACTAGTTTTAAAATAGAAACTTTTTACTTTTTGTTGGTCTAACCCATAGGGATTTGAACTTTGAATCTCATGCTTTACAAATTACTTCATAACAAGGTGATCGCCAATGTCTTTATATTTATTTTAAATAAAATCTTCTATATTTTTAATTTTTTATTATTATATAATTTTACTTATATTATAATTTTTAAAATAAAAATAATACAATGTCTTTTCATTTAATATCAGATATGGTGTTTGTGATGCAACAGGTGGAGAGGTGTGATGTTGTTATTCCACCAACCTACATTCAAGCAGGACACGGTAGCACACCCCCTTAAGACTTTAATTATACATCATGTAGCAAGCATGTTTCTATATGATATCTCATGACTTGAAAAAGATGGCGGTTAATTCTTACAAGGTGAGTTTGTTAATGTGGTTGGCAAGTAGTACGAGGAAATTTGGGGGATTAATGTGAAATTGTACTAGTCCAGAAGGCAAACATGTCAACTCCAGTTCTCACACTAGGGTGAGGTTCAATTGGAAGCAAGATGCATGCATTTCACCTAAGTTCATATTCCTATGCACAAGAAATCATTACTTATCCATGTAATTGGCTTGGCTCTAAGACATCCTCTTGGGAATGGGGGCAGTCTCCGCATACTAGGGCTTGGCGTACTCCCATTATTATCTTATAGACAATGAAGGTTAGCATGATTCTTCTCCTAGTTTGTTACTCAGTGAGCGCTCTTGCTAAAAATCAAGGTTAATTTTTTTGGGGATGCAAAGGTGGATCCAACTCATCCAATATTTTTCCTTCCCCCTCCCCCCCCCCCCCCCTCCTCCAATCATTGGTTTTGCAAATACTAAGCCTTTTGAGTGGTTCCGAGCTCTTTGGATTTCCTTGGTGTTCAAATTTCCTTCTACACTTTATGTTCTCAAATCTATTCTTATCCTTTCCCTCTCTATCAAACTGCAACCAAGTGATAGTAACTTAGGGTAGCATCGATGTGCAACTGTGGCTCATTTCTTTGCTTTCTTTTCAAATGGTTCATCTACAGAGGCCATAGTTTCCTCCAAAAGTTTGTGCAGACTAAGCCAGCTAAGTTAAGAATTTTCCTTTTCTCCCTTCGAAGGTCACACGCTCACTCAAACTATTGCATTGGTCTAGGTTCCTTAATTTTCTCATGTGACTGGAATTTCTTCATCGACCTGGGCTCTCAAAGGCTTACCAGTGTTGAACCTGGCCCCTCATAAACTTGTCACCCTCCCTAGAAGGTTTCCTCTGGTCATCCACTACTCATGGAGGTAATTTGTAGGCATTCTCAACCAACTCTCTCATTTTCAAGTCAACATGCTACGTCAAAGAGGCAAGGCTCGACAAGGCATGACTTATTAACGAGAATGTCATTGTTCAAGGGCGTAGATGCGAGTTGTGAACTCAACATCCATGTAGCCTAAGCTCACTCCCAACTAGTTCAAGATGAAATATCTTAAACAAAATGGGAGCTAGTTGATAAAAGGTGCGCTCTTACTAATATAAAGGTTTTGGTGGAGGTGGAAAACTTGGTTCCAGATGCAAGGCACACTATGGTCCACTACAACCAATACATATACATTGTGGATATCTATTGGCATTTGAAATTTCTTCTTGGAAGAGTTATAGTTGACAAAGATTAAATGAAGGAGGATGTCCTCCTAACCATGATGATATGTAGAGACGCATGATCTTTAGGATGAAAGGCTTGGACATTGAGAGAAGCATTTGGGCATCCCTCTTGATCCTGGTTGCTCCCCAAGTAGCAACAAGGAGCCAATTCCAGTTGAAGTCACTAATTCTGATAAGTCTAGTAGAATGTCTTGCACATATTTTATTTTTTTATCTCTATGTTTAAGTTCTATAGTTTTTTTATAAAAAAAAGCTCTAAAGGCCCACTTGATAATCATATTATTTATATTTTTATGGCTAATCAAACTATTTATTCTAGAATAATGAAACAATTGAAGTTTTACATCTTATCTAGTTTCTCAGTAACATACCATAACAAACTTCTATAAAACATATATATATATATATATATATATATATATATATATATATATATATATATATATATATATATATATATATATATATATATATATATATCATTTCAACTAAAATCAATACTCTTTTATTTTAAAACATATAACTGTGTACCAATTACAATTATGATACAATATTATTTTCAATTATATATATATATATATATATATATATATATATATATTAATTTCATTTTTATATGTACATCCATAAAGTATTTTAATCTTTCCTCCCTAACTAAAATTTTAAACAATCTTGTGATTTACATTGCCTCCTAGAAACCGACTAACGTCGATGTCAATTTCAACAAACAAACGTCGATGTCAAATCTCTCCAACAAGTGAGATAATAATGGACATGCACAAAATGTGGATGGCCACTAAGGTGGCAGTCCTCGAGATGGGAGTAGCGCACAAAACTTGGTGTAATCAACCATATGTGTGGTGGGAAGACGGGTGACATGAATACATTATCCTTTGCCTCTATAGTTTTTTTATAAAAAAAAGGCTCTAAAGGCCCGCTTGATAATCATACTATTAATATTTTTATGGCTAATCAAACTATTTATTCTAGAATAATGAAAAAATTGAAGTTTTATATCTGATCTAGTTTCTTAGTAACATACCATAAAAAACTTCTATAATATATATATATATATATCATTTCAACTAAAATCAATACTTTTTTATTTTAAAACATATAACTGTGTACCGATTATAATTATGATACAATATTATTTTAAATTATATATATATTAATTTCATTTTTATATGTACATCCATAAAGTATTTTACTTTTTCCTCCCTAATAAAATTTTAAACAATCTTGTGATTTACATTGCCTCCTAGAAACCGACTAATGTCGACGTCAATTTCAACAAACAAATGTCGATGTCAAATCTCTCCAGCAAGTGAGATAATAATGGGCATACACAAAATGTGGATGGCCACTAAGGTGACAGTCCTCGAGATGGGAGTAGCGCACAACACTTGGTGTAATCAACCATATGTGTGGCGGAAAGACGGGTCACATGAATACATTATCATTTGCCTCTCAATGCACCATAAATGTCCACAGCACGATCTATTACCTAATGTGTGTGGTATGAAGTTGGAACACTCTCTTCGCACTGCCAACTTGGAGATGGATTGTCTAGCTCCTTGTGGATTGGATGTCCCTGCCTCATAGACTGACATTTAAGGAAAGCCCATTAATGAGAAACCCATGCCTCACAAGATCCAAGCAAACCTTTTTGGTTGCAGAATCTACATTTTCCTAAATATGAACTGATGTGTGCTCGCCCTCACATCTCAGTTTCCTTATATATATATGGTTGGGAGCTCAGGGTGGTGAAGAGTTATGGTATGTAGTGCATCCTCTCGCAGTGATAAATTTATAAGAAGTATGCGAAAGGGCATACATTTTCATCTAGGTGTGTAGTATCAAGGATGTATATCCCTCTGTTTCACTTATTTTGTATCTAAGTCAGGCTTTGTGTGGTTTCACACTGATGAATGTTTATTATCTGATAAGAAATCGTGAAAACCCAGTTGGTCCTATAGCTTTCTATTAAGTCTGGTTAGGGTTTTTTTATGGTACAGGAGTCGTGACTTTGGTTGTCTCTGATCTTTATTGTACAAAATTCTTCAAACAAACTTGTGCTCTCGTTTCACAGTGTCCTTATCTCTAGTGGTGAGGCTTGTTACACAGGAAATTTTCTCAGGTTTGCAGTCACTCTTATTCAATTTCTTCTCAAGCCTTATCCTATTATAACTTTCAATGGTTATTGTGTTTGTGGCTCAATGTTATTTTCCCTTTTTATACACAACTTTGGGTCGATACCCTCCTTTGAGCTTGTTGTGGTCCTTCCATCGGCGACTCCAAAAATATCGATCTTGCTGGGAATTCCTTCTCTTGTCTAGTTCTTGTGTGTGGTGTATGGTATCCCAGTACTTTCTCAATGTGGTTCTAACGGGTCTTTTTTCATTGTCAAAATTGTTCATTTCAAATTTTGGCTGCAATCTTCGCGGTTCCTATATCTTCAGTTTTTCCACTAGTCTATTTTAGTAGTTGGGTTCGGCATGGCATGTATTTTCCATTTGTCCTACAAGTACGTATCTATTATGGCCCCAAGGCTTTGTGCATTGAATCATCGGCGGGTGGGGTTCTTCAAGGCCCTCCTCTTCTAGGCATTGGAGGTTATTCGGGTGGTAGTATGTAGCAAAAAAAAATTATGTCACACCCTTGGAGGTTCGCAAGAAAATTATTCAGCTCGAGGAAAAATAATTTCGAGACAAAGCTTATTTCTCAGATTCTGACATAGGAGGTAGTAGCCTCAAATGGATTTCGAATCTGGGAAAGTTTCACTGAAGAAGGATCCACTTTCTTCACTCTATCACTCATCATCGCTAGATAGATACCTTACGTAGTATGGCCATCAGAGATAAGTAGGTCGACAACTAAAAGATTTTTGTAGGCCAAGAAGACATCAAATGTATTTTCAGAGACATCATATACAACCTGGACGGCATTTTTTCTCGACTATCTAGCATTGAACGTTATATACTTTCCAATCCAAACACTAAATCAAATGAGAACCAGGAAGGACCAAGAGTCGTCAATGCACCAGCTCAAGCCTCCCCTCAAGCTAACTCAAGTGCTTCTTCTCTGGTTATCATTTTGGATTTAGGAATCGAACTACTTGTTTTGCAAAGCTGGACTACTAGAAAGAACACTTGGTTTTGGTTTCGGTTTCTTGGTTTTTTTTTTCATTTGATATCTATATATCATCTTTACTGCTTCTAGCCTATAGTTTTTTTCTTCAGTTT
This sequence comes from Pinus albicaulis, assembly GCA_034641835.2. Taxonomy (NCBI): domain Eukaryota; kingdom Viridiplantae; phylum Streptophyta; class Pinopsida; order Pinales; family Pinaceae; genus Pinus; species Pinus albicaulis. The sequence continues at coordinate 124,495,007 of CM076582.1, read as the reverse complement.
TTATAGTGTTTGGTTTGAATATTTTGTACTTAAATTGGCTAAATGTAGAAGCCAGTCTTATGTGTCTCAGAACTTAAAAACTTACTAGTATTTCAAGATTTTAGATTCATATTATTCACATGGCTCTTGAGTGAGATTTGTTAAAGGAAAATTTGGAAAATAGTATATTTTTTATTTTAATACAAATCTGACGTGAAATTAAAAAAAAAAAACAAATCTTGTGATTAACCTAGCTTTTACCTTTTCCCTCTCTCCCAAATCACTATCCTTTCCAATTTACCTTCATATTGAATATTTTGGGATAAATGTGTCAATAGCTTTGACATTGAATTTTTTGACGAGGCTCATAGGGATAGGGTAATTTTGGTATTTTTTTAAATTTTATATAGATAAAGTATATTGTTTATTTAAATATAAATTAATTAATATATTTTATTATTTATTTTTTATGAATAAAATGATTTAGATAATGATCTGTTGTAGCCGCTACAACACCACCCAAAATTTTAGATATATTTAAAATTTCAGGTTCCCCCTCTGCTCGCTTAGGCGTTAAAGTCTTTCACCCGACCTGCAATCAACTGCATCCTAACGACCTATCCCCAACCCCTCATGAGTTGTCTCGCCATCATGATCAGATGTCGATGTTGCAATCACGCCATATGTAGGAAGGATCATCTAGCGTATGCCTGAACACTCTTGTCGCAGTCGCGCCAAGTGTAATGAGATTGCCATGCATACATTTGAATGGAAACCGTTTGTATATTAACAATTAAAGGCCCTCTCGCCGTGGGCCATTAAGCATGTTGTTTGATTTCCTTCTCTTAAGCTTGTTAGTCTTACATGTTTTGTCTGGGGCCACCATTATCAAAGAGTAATTGTGATGTCGTAATGTTTCACACAGGTTGACCCCACGGGTGACAAACTCCTCAGTCGTGTCACAACATCAAGGGAAATAAAATTGGGCTCAACGACGAGGCCAAAGTTGTAAAATAGGGGAGGAGCAGGAGCAAACGATTAGTACTGTTAAAGGGAGGATAGTGTGATACATGTTGATTAGAGAGAACCTTCTATGTCACTGATGCAAAAAGCTTTCTTCACTAGTGCGCACCAGAAGCGCTCCATTTGGAAATGTCCAGATCCTACACCATACCATCTAAAGGTCGATGGGCACATGCGAAGAAACATATTTCGCCACTTCGATGAGTCTAGCGTGAAGTATAGCCCAGTGAACAAAGCCGATGCAGAAGATTTCTCTAGACACTGACAATCTCATTAGAGGCGTTCTCGTGTCGGGTAGCAGTGCGAAAGCATACGTGTTTCTGTGGCAAGTCAACCACACGGTTCCAAATATGTGAACGCATCCTTTGAGAAGCAATCTTTGTTGAAGCTAGGCTACACAACGGACCCACACTCGATGAACCAAGGTTATGGTTTTGATTTTATATAATTAAAACAAGGCAAATAAAAATCACATGGTGTCAAAATCATAGGAGATCGTGGATGAGAAATATGTGAAACCGTTGCAAAGTGGGCACACTTCCGATGGACCAAGGTGGAATTTTGAAACATTAGGACAAGGCGCAAACATATGGTTTTAAAGCCATATAAGAGCATGGGTTAGAAACATATGAAAACCCATTACAATTGAAATCGAATATTTCTAGGATGGAGTTGATTTATAACGGTCAAAGTCATGTTCAAAACATGGAACGAGATGTCATGACAAACCCATAGTGATATGTTGTAATGACTTTGATGCGTTAGAAAAATGGCGCAGACATGCACCGACAAGTTACATGAAATTAAACATTCGATGCCATGTGTTGGAAACATGGCGCAGACATGTATGGGCACGTGGCATCGAGCCAAGGGTTTGAAGGCATTTTCAACTCAGGGTAAGAGTTTAGAGCAAGCATATATTATACAGTTGTCCAACGTATGATAAGAGCGTGGAGAAGAACTACATGGACACGTTGCAAGTTGGTGCAAATGCTTCTGCACCAGAGTTTTAATCTTGGGAAAAAATCTACTATTGATAGTTTATTCAATATGAAAGGGCTTACTTATGATGGTTTACTCAATACAAATAGGCTACGTCTCTTTTTGGTTCTTAGTAAGAAAAAACAGGGAAGCCTGAGCGTCCTTGGTACTACTAACTATTTGAGCTACTGCTTGATACACACGCAACACAGAGAGCATGCATTACATAACACATTAAGTGTAAGATGAACCTAAACTAAAAAAAAAATACTGAACGACTGATAGACAGACTAGGCTTCATAAGCAGTTACAGAAAATGACCATCAAAGTTGCCATAGATAACATTGGCTGAGTTTTCTTGTGGAGCTTGCAAAGGCCAGGGCTTTGGTGCTCTATGCCCGCTAAGAAGTCCATACCAGGTTGCTGCATGTAGGGGAAGGGGGCATAGTAACTTTAGAATGTGCGCTCTCATCGGCTGCTGCTATGAGAATCGTGGGGCTTCAGCTCCTCTAGCTCCAGTCAGCAGTGAAGCTGTCAAATCTCCAACGGTGGGCATGCTCCAGAAGGCTATAAGGCACTCAAAGGGCTTTCAGGAGTTCCAACATCTTGTTCTTGTGAAGCTCAGAACAGTATTCTGAATCTCCACTTTCATCAAGTTGTGCCTACGGGGTCATTCACTTCAGACTCCATCGCCTATCGAGTCGTTCATTCGATACTCCATCACCTCTTTACTATCCAACAAGCTTACATCTTTGGGCCCGAAGGTTAAGTGGTACATAACTAAATTTCACTATGAGATGAGCAACATTTAACTACATGAATCAGCAGATTCATTTCAAATCCATATATGGTGGTCACGTTTTACGTTTGAAACATGGCGCAGAACTCAGTCATAGGACCTACACAGTTGCGTGTTGCAGTCTGATGAAGCATTCGGAGTATATATATATATATGTGTGTGTGTATGTGGTGGTCGAATTCACATTTGAAACGCTGACCAGAACGGATTACAAGTCCATAATGGCATTGTTATAATCACTGTGGTGCAATATATGTAAGCATGTAAAGCAGCCATCGTTTTCTCTGAGTGTAAGCACGTAAAAGCAAGTAAAAGCAAGCTGTTTCCATGGTGAGCGCGTAAAAGCAGGTTGTTGCCATGTTTCGCAGACCAGGTCGCAGAGATTAAACCCCATCAGGTCGCACGTTTGCTCAAGTCGCAGGGTCACAGAATGAGCTGCCCGAGGAGAGTTGCGACTCAGCCAGTCTTGCGACCCAGCAACCCCTTTGAGTCGCACGTTAGCTCAGGTCGCAGGGTCGCAGAACAATCTGCCCATGGAGAGCTGCGACCCAAGAAATTCTCCGACCCAGCAACCCCATCAGAAAACGCAAATTCATGCTATAATCGATCACCCACGTGTTTCATTCCCCGTAAAAGCTATTGAGGCGCCACACTACATGACAGGCTGCCCAATGCATGCTGCCATGCATGAGAGATAATTTTGCTGCTACGCGCAATCAAGGGAGTGGAAAGTCATTAAGTCTTGGGACATCCACAGCATTCTTGGCATGCTGCAACTACCCGCCACGCCGAAATATCTCCATAGAATAGAAGTGCCATGAGGAAGAGCGTTACTAAAATGTGACAGGGTTCAACGATATTATGTGTGATATTTTCGATTTCCACATTATGAATTGATCGCTTGTTTACTTGAAGCTAATATAAAATGAATTAAACTATCCTATCAGCGCTGATTACAACCATTGTCGGCTGCCCCCTGTCCTCTACGTGTCTTTGATTATGGAAGACATGAAAAGCCTCTTCCGCTCTTGTTCAAGACTCGCATGAAGGGTGCTGGGTAGTCTTCCTTATACGTTGGAATTCTTATTCGAGACCATGGAGCACAGTAGAAGAACGTTACATGTGGGCTCAAATACCTTTTCGCCAGAGTTTTAGTATTGAGAGCAGTCAAAAGCTGCGTTTAAACGTGGAGCTAGACCTTGTAACAGATCTACGATGGCCATGTGATAATAACTATTATACTGTAAAGATGATTGGAAATATTTTCATGCAGCAGTTGCAGCTGCCGTATATCATCTAAGTGCGAAAGGAAAAGCAAGGCGAGGGGTGGTTGTTGCTATGTTTGAACGTGTTACTAAAAAATCCATTTAAGTAATTATACTTGCTTAGGAGGAAGCAAGACGCCTTGAACACAACTTCGTAGGTACAGAGCAGATACTATTAGGTCTTATTGGTGAAGGAACAGACATTGCAGCTAAAGTATTAAGAAATGCAGAATGTCAAATACGAACCCCACAAAGTTTATCCATGACAGTTCGCTACATTGGCACATGATCTGTCGCTCTCCAATCAAATATGGCAAGTATTTCTCTTTCATGAATGGGAAAATCGATGAGCTTGAAGACTTTCAGTGACCACTAAGCATGGGAATGCAGAAGCCCATGCCTATCAAGTGATTTACTTTAAGACTTGAATAAAACCTTGTGCATGGGAAATATTATGATCCTGATAGAGAAAGGGCACAGAGAAAGCCTACCCCAGCCTTTCTCTCCAACTTTTCAGTAGTTGACCACACAGGAGTCCAAACTTATTGTTTTTTCTCTTTCGCTCTTGCAAATCAATTAAAATGCCTTTAGCATTATTATTATTTCAATCATGGAGATATGTGACCTATGTTACTTTATTGCAGGAAAAACCTTTCAGTCGCACAAAGAGCCAGAGTTTTCCTTAGCAAACAAGGGGACCTTCTCAAAATAGGTCGCAGGTCGCACATCCGTCGAGGTCGCAGGTCGCACATATGCCTAGGTTGCAGGTCGCACATCTGATGAGGTCGCAGGTCGCACATCTACCGAGGTCGCAGGTCGCACATCTGCCTAGGTCACAGGTCGCAGATCTGATGAGGTCATAGGTCGCATATTGCCCCAGGTCGCTAAGTCGCATCCCCTAGAAAATTCCCGACGGCGCAACCCAGTGACTAGGTCGCAGGTCGCACTCACCAGCCAGGTCGCAGATCGCATTTTCCCTTCCAGGTCGCAAGGCAACTCAGCAGTCAGGCAGGCAAAGAGTCAGGAAGCCCAAAGGGAAACTTTTGATCTATAATACCCCCCTCCGGGGAGATGTAAAGGATCTTTTGTTTGGGACTCGATCTGAGTACATTGTATTACCAGTAGATTATACATTTAATGATGAATACAAGCATTTTGTAAAATCTCTTTGTGGATCTGGTGTTGTTTTATGTACGAGCACTCTTGAGTATTATATTTTTAGTTTCTGAACATCTTTAGATTAAGGGAACTGTGTCTTTAATTCAGTTCACAGTTACATAACATTTTGCTGAGTATGTTAATGGTGGTTGAGTTATTTCACTTTCTTAGCGAATGTTGATGACTTTGTTTATCTGCGTTTGTGTTATCATTTAAAGCTTTTAGGAAGTGAAGGGTGTTCTCACCATGAGGAACTGTTTCTTTCATGGTCAGAACAGCTTACAAGCATGAACCTAATGAAGTGTTGCTAACAACACTTCCTTTGGTCTTCATGCTTTATTATTTTCTCTTGCTACTCATAGTGTCGTATGTACATTTAATGCATCAAGCATATGTCTTGTATCAGTCAATTAGGTGTGTATTCACTGTTTTATAGAGTTTAAGAGAGACCCAAAGCAAAGGAGAAATTAGTGGTAGCCGGACCCACACCCCGGACGGGATCCCTATTCTAAACGGTTCAAGGTCTAATTGGGACCTTTTACCGGGGAGATCCACTGCTGTTGGACGGGACAGATTTTCCCGTCAACATGATCATTATACATAAGATAAGTTATATATTATATAATTTATAATTTATAAGTACTTGATATAAATTTCTTACACAATGAAAATACAGATTTTTAATTAACAAAAATTTATATTTTAATCTTAAAAGTGGTTAACACAAAATACATTTCACTCTTTACATTTGTTAATACAAATTAAAATGTAAATAATATAAATATATAAATTATCATAACCTTCATTACTTATATTTAATCAAGGTAATTGTAAGAAAGGGGTGTTATCTTCTCTATCCAAGAATGATCTAGGTGGATTAATCAGGTACAGGTACAAGTGGCCTGAGTAAAATGCTCAAAAACCAAAGTGTTTGAAAGATTCTCAAACCAGGTTCATGTTGTAGATCTCGTCTTTCTAATTCCAACAGCACAGACGGCACTCAATTCCGAGTCCGTATGAAGAAGTTATAAGCGGTCAAATTTCCAAGTTGACTTGGTGACTAGACAGCCTTAAGGAAGGCACAAATTCGATTTTTTTCGGCCACCGGATTCCGGAAAGCTCAGGCCAGATTCCAAGCAAATTTGTGGCCTGTTTAAATTGCCTCCTTTGGTCCAAAACCAATTTTTTCAAAAGGAATAATTTGTTTTATAAAAACAAAAATTATTTAAAAAAAGGGTGGCGGGCCACCACTCCCGCCACCCCACCCGACCGCATGTCATATTAAACAAAAATATATATATTTATGGGCCAGCGGGCCATGACCCCCGCCGGACCCCACGGAACCACCGCCATTGTAAAAACTATGCATATAAGGGTGGGGCGGGGATGTTAACTCCGCCGCCCCAACCCACTCTTGACACCATGCTACGGAGCCGACAAGGGGCTGTGGGGCGGGCCGCCCAATGCGGGCCCAGCCCCCACACTTGGTACTTCAAAACAAATGCCGCCACCCCACCCGACCGCATTTCATATTAAACAAAAAAATATATATTTATGGGCCGGCGGGCCATGACCCCCGCCGGACCCCATGGAACCATTGTTGTTGTAAAAACTATGCATATAAGGGTGGGGCGGGGTTGTTAACTCCGCTGCCCCAACCCACTCTTGACACCATGCTACAGAGCCGACAAGGGGCTGTGGGGCGGGCCGCCCAATGCGGGCCCAGCCCCCACACTTGGTACTTCAAAACAAATGCCGGTTTAAAAATTGATATACGCGGGTTTTGTGGGGAGGCAGGATTTGATCCACCGACCTCTCCTTAACAATTTTCTCAATTTACCATTACACCAATTGCATACGTTGGTAAATCCACTTGAAGTTTTTATATAAACTCAGATTTTCATAAGTGCGCGAAGGCCATGGAGGAGCGGAGAGCGTGCACGGATTTCCAGAGTTATTATTTTTTTTATTGCAGGTCAAGTGGAACCATGAGCCAGAAAAGAGGTATGCGGAACCTTGATTGAGGCCAATTTTCAGGAGGGTGAAATTTTGACTTTGTCCAAATGGGACAAATTTTATGTCGTTTCAGCACTACTCGACGCCACAAGTCTGATGGTGTGCTCAGTTTCTGCATCTGAGTTTTCGATTTTTCAGCCACTTTTGGAAGTGGGTTATGCCGGTGTCAGATTTCCACATGTGAGCAGGGTTTCACATTTCTCGATGCCACAGGATTGATGGTGTTTTCAGATTCAGCCACAGAGCTGCTTAGCCTTCAGCAAATGGCAGCATGAGGTATATGATGTGGATTCCATGTACTTCTTTATTTATTTCTCGTTGAGATGCATTATGTCTTGCAGATCCCGGTTGATACATGAGTCGTGGGATCTTGCTTTGTGTTGTTATTGATGTACTTTCGGCTATGGATTTGTGCCATGTATGAGTCCCTTTTATGCCACATTGGCGGGATGCTCAATTTCATATGTGTATTGTTGAGATCCCTTGTTTGCTAGGATTGGCGGGATACTCTAATTTACTACATGTCAGCTATGGTCATATTGATAGGAGTCTTTGTTCATGTATGAGAGTTCCACAGTGGAATATCTCTTAAAGAATTCAAGCCACTCCTGTGTGAGGGAAATTTTTTCTTTGTATGTCATAGGAAAGCACATCCATGTACATTTTTTTCAAACAACACATAATCATTTTTATCTGACGAGGCGGAGATGTAGTCCCTCCTGGACGAACTCCGTCATCAAACGACGTGTTCTTATGATTGCCGATCTTGTTCATTTATGTCCCTCTTATTTACAGCTACAATTGTTCATTTCAGTTCTTTAACATCTTAATTAAATGCAATTCTATTTATCAGCCGAAGTAAAAGGTCTTGGTTAAGGGGTATTAATATTTTACCCTGGATCAACGAAGAATGTTTATAAGAAACATGTCGAGATTTTTATTAAGTATATTGTTTTAATGACCTTGAACTTTTTATTACAAATTCTCAAAATTTTACAAAATTTAGTTTACCCTATTTACCATTCTCATAATAAAGAAAAAATCATAGCAATTTTCTTAAATTTATTTAAAATATATATTTCATGAAGAATAATAATAATAACACTTAGAATGACACATTCTAATTAAGAGACATACCTCTTCAGCTACCATGACATAACATTGTATCAAACATTTTATCATATATATTATTCATTATTCAATTACTAAATACTTGTCTTATATGAATTTCAATCAATTGTCTTTTTTATGTTGAACATTTTTTAATAACAATTTGTTTTTCATTTCATGTGATATCAATTACATTTTAATTTAATCCTTAATCATATCTTTATATAATCATATATATTTCAACTCTTATGTTAGAACCTAATTTTTAAAATTACAAATTTTGAATAGCAAATTAATAATCAAAGAATTAAATCCAAATGGATCAATTTGAAATTAAAATTGACAAACCTAAATTGCTACAAGAATCTTTAAGCCTTGCAATTACGATGAAAAATTGAAAAAACAGAGCTTTTGAATAGTTTTGATTAAACCACATGCAAAAAAATTCATTAATTTTGTTGCAAGCTTGGTAGGACTACATCTTCATCATGTCCAATATATCACTTTCGGGAGGGGAATTGAACTTGTGACTTCACATCAAGGAGTGTCTTAATAGAGCACCCAATCACTTTCGATCCAAGACCCAATGGGCTATAAAAGTGTATAATTAATTAAATGGATTTTTTTTAAAGATTAATCAAACCAAATTCAATATTCCAAATAGAAAATTTACAGTGATAACAAAAGACATGTCATAAATTTTAACACAGAATTTTATTCAGCGAACACAAGTACAGAGAAATACGCCCAAAACATCAATTTTATTAATATGATCAGTTGGAGTACAATATGAGATGGAAGGAGTGCACCTGGGCTTGCACAAGGCCAGCTACAAGCCTCAGGTGATCAACAACAAAATGTATAATTGTTGCAATGAACTGCTCTCCTGGAAACTGCGTTGTCTTTGGCTTTCTACACTACTGCCTGACTTCAGCACTTGATTTTCCCACTGATTAGTGCCCAGAAAATTCTAGGAATTTAGGAAGGTGATCCTTGCCCAAAACCTAGAAAAACCCAAAAAGGGTTCTCCCAACTTCCAACCTTCAAAATTGGACCCCTCACTACTTGGCCCTCCACTAATTTCTAATTTTGTTGCTATAGCTGCTCCTGTATATTTCGGCCCTCCAAAATACTAGAAACATCCTCAAATATATTTCCAATCAAATCCCCAACACCTCAGCTCAAAAATCTTCCCACAAACTTGCCCCTGAAAGAGCCTCCACAAGTGACTACACAGTCCAGGGATTGTTTATATAATTTCTAGGGAAGACTACACAAATACTGCGCAGAGGTTGAATATCCAAGGCTTCCACTACTGCTACTCTTCTGAAATGATCCTCTAATGGCCCCTATAGCTCCTCTGGTGATTCTCCACTCGATTTCGCTACACAACAACTCAACTTCTCCAGTTACCGTGCAGTGGGCTCACTGACTGTGTCACAACTCCACCTGCAAATGTAAACCCTAGATTTCTTTCTCCACCTGACACAATCAATGGAAAATAACCTCCTTGAGTGGCACTCGAACTCCACTGATGAAGGGATGAGCTTCACTCCTTGGGAATCTCTTTTTCTAAGCACCACAGCATTGGCTCAGCTAAGCAGCTAAGGCAATACGATTTTCTGAATAACCAAATGATGTCAATGCCTTCTCCAAACCTTAATTTTATAAGTGTTGGGCATGCATTCCTTGTGGGCCCCTCCACCAATTCAATTTTCCCAAAGGAATTCGAATTGCTTCTTTCACTAATATGTTTTCCTTGTCGGTCCCATTCTCCACTAGAAATTTACTTTATTTCTTTTTCTTATGTTGGCCACAAAAAGGTACTCTAAGTTACTTAATTCAAAATTGACAAAAATGTATTTTCCTAAACATTACTTAAATTTCGGAAGGGAAATTACAGTCCTCCCCTCTTGGATGTTTCTTGACCCCAAGCAACTGCAAAACCGGAGGCTGTAAAGTTTGTTCATTCTCCCATGTAGCAGCCTCCTTTGGAAAATACTTCCACTTGACCAAGTACTCTCGAACCACCCTGTTCCTCAACCTTCTCTCCCTAGTATCCAAAATAAACTCTGGTGTCAAAACCAAATTCCCCTCATCATCCAATGGAGGAAATTATGTCACTGCAACAATATGTTGTCTCAATGCCTTATTCAGGCATGAGACATGGAATACATTATGAATCAAGCTCTCAAAAGGCAGCTCCAGCTCATAAGCTACCTCACCAACTCTCCTCACCACTTGGTAAGGTCCTATAAAATCGAGACCGTAATTTTTCTACACCCTTCTACTTGAGTTAAGATTTCCTATATAGCTACAAATGCAGGTAAACCGTGTCTCCAACCTCAAACTTCCTCTCCACCCTATGTTTATTAGCATATATTTTTTATTGATTCTGGGCTACCTGTATATTGTTCTTAAGAGCCCGGAGGATCTCCTGGCTCTCCTGAACCCAATCTTTGGCCCTCAGGGCCCTGCTGTCTCCACAAATCATGTTAAAAAATGTAAGTGCATCATATCCATAAAGAACTCGAAATGGGGACATACCAATAGACATGTGATAAGTCATGTTGTAGCAAAACTCTCCCAGATGCATCCATTTTACCCACGCTCATTGTTGTCCTGTCACATAATTGTGTAGGTACCCCTCCAACCATGTGTTCGCGATCTCAGTCTGGGGATGATATCTAGTGTTGGGTGTAAGCTCAGTCCCCACCAAGCGGACCATCTCCTGCCAAAAATACCCCATTAATCTGTTGTCTTTGTCACTCACAATGGTCTTGGGGAGACCATGCAACCAGAAGACCTCCCAAAAGAACAATTCATCCACCTGGGAGGTTGAATATCTCAATGGAATAGCAAAGAAATGTGAAAACTTGGTTATCCTATCCACTATCACATAAATTCAGTCTCTCCCCTGTGTTGCTGGTAGTCTCGTGATTAAATCCATAGACACACTCTCCCACTTTGTCTCCATAATGGGAAGTGGTTTCACAACCCGGCTAGAAGTGAGAGTTCCACCTTGTTCCTCTAGAAATCTATGCACTCTCTCACGTGCCGCAGAATATCTCCCTTGAGACCCCTCCAGGAGAATCTCTCCCTAATAGCACGGTAGGTCTTGAGGAAACTCAGGTGCCCTGCTAGTGGAGAATCATGTGTGGAATGCATGACCTTCTCCCTCAACTGATATCCTGGGACCAAATGGATTTGATCCTTGTAATATTTCACGTCATCAATCACTCAGAATCGGTCATCCCTGTGTGCACAATCCAAGATCTCGCATGTCTGCCTATCTTTGGAATACTCAACCAACAATTGAGCCCTCCAATCCTACATGACATCCATATCAATGACAGCGTTTCTAGTCCGTGTGAAAGGGCATCAACTACTACATTGTGTTTTCCCTTCACATAATTTATCTCAAAGTCGTAAGCTTGGAGCTTACTCACCCACTTTTTCCACCTCTCCTCGAATGATTGTTTCTCAAGGAAGAAATGGAGATTGTTGTGATATGTTTTTACCTTGAACTAGTTTCCCACTAGTTATTGTCTAAACTTATTCAATGCATGGATCACTGCCAGCATCTCCTTATCGTATACGGAATACTACCTCTCATGAGGCAACAACTTCATGCTCTCAAACACAATGGGGTGGCCTCCCTGCTTCAACACAACACCAACACTTTCACTAGAAACATCACACTCCAGCACAAAGGGTCGTGTGAAATCCGGAAAAGCCAAAACTGGGTAGCTTCTCATGACCCTCTTAAGCCTCTCGAATGCCTCCTTTTCTATCTGCATCCATTCAAAAGCGCCCCTCTTTTTTGAATCTATAAGGGGTGCTACCAGCTATGAAAATCCCCTCATGAACCTCCTATAACAGGTGAAAATACCGAGGAATCCCCTCATCTCGATCACATTCCAGGGTATTGGCCACTCTAATGTGGCTCAAATATTCTCCTAATGTACCTTCATCCCATCTTCTCCTATCACATGCCCAAGTTACAGTGTCTCAGTTAGCCCAAACTCACATTTTCACATCTTCGAATACAATTGTTTCTCCTCTAGTATGCGTAGCACTTTCTCCAAGTGTTGGAGGTGCTCCTCCCATGTCCAACTGTAAATGAGTATATCATCAAATAATAACAAGACAAAACATATCAGCTTTCCACGGAACACATGGTTCATACAACACTAGAAGGTAGCGGGAGCATTGGTCAGCCCAAAGGGCATCACCAAAAAATCAAAATGTCCATAGTGACAACGAAAATCAGTCTTGGGAATATCCTACTCCCTCACGCGTATCTGGTGGTACCCTGAACGCAGACCTATCTTAGAGAATTATTTATCTCCTCTAAGCTCACCCATCATCTCATCTATGTGGGGAATTGGCTACATGTTCTTCAGAGTCTTCTTATTCAGTTCCTGGTAGTCTATGCACATGTGTAGCGTCCCGTCTTTCTTCTTCACCAGCACTACGGAAGAAGAAAAAGGACTAGAGCTAGGCCTGATATGCCCCAATCTCAATAACTCATGTATAGCTTGCTCTATCTCATACTTATAGGCCTTGGGATGCCTATAAGGTGTGGTGATGAACACATTCACACCCTCCTCTAACTCAATAGTGTGCTCGAATCCCTGGTCTAGTGGTCTCCCTTGCGGAATATCTCCAAAAACCTCTGGATGTAGCTCCAAAAAATCTAATATGTATGGGTGTGTAGCCTTGTCCCATGACCTAGTCTCTGAAATGTGTAACTCAACTGCCCACTCCACATCTCCATGTCGCAGATCGGCCTCCATCCTGTGAGCTGAAATTGTTTGAGGTGGATAAGAGTGTATGCCCCTCAACAATATTGGCCTCCCATCATGCCCTTTGAACTCCATCTCCAGCTGCTTCCAATCAGTGGTGAATTTCTCCAATGTGTACAGCCACTGAACTCCCAACACCACATTGGTATCCGAAATATCAACAACAAAAAAAATGATCGGTGAGAGAGTAGTTCCCCATTTGCAAATTCAATCCAGGGACATATCTCATACACTGCATGGCTCAGGTTCCAAGTATCAGAATTGAAAATCCTTCAAACATGGTTGTATGGATGCCCTTGCACTCCACCATCTTGGCACCAAGAAAATTTTGGGTGCCCCACTGTCAACCGGGACTGACACTTGTTGCCCCTGAATGGTCCCTCTGACTCTGAGTGTCAAGTACTTCGGCACATACTGAAGTGAAGCAAGAAATCCTCCTATTGGGGCAAATGGTCCTCCTCCATTTGGTGGTGGGGGTGGTCCTCCTGCTCCCGATGGACCTCCCTCATCCCTTGGATCCTCCACTATCTCAGTCTCCTCCTCATTTGGATCATTATCTGAGAACACCTAAATAAAATGAGCCTTGCCCATGGTGCACTTGTGTCTTGGTACCCAAGGCTCCTAGCACATCAAACACAATAACCTCCTCCTGAGTTCCCTCCGTGTCTCATCATCCAACTGACCACGCCCTCCATCTCTATGTGGTAGCCTCATGTACTTGTTATCGTGTGGGGCTATGGGTCTCGTGGGAATGAAAGCCGTGTTCTTGGGCACTGCGTTAATCATATCTCGAGCTCAATAGATGGAATCCTATAGTGATGTGGGATTATAGGCCCTCACTCATCCATGCAATGGCACAGAAATCCCCTCCACAAATAGCATGATCAACTAGCTCTCTTAAATATATGTCACCATCACGACCAACCTTTGAAACTCGGTTATGAATGCCTCTATGATGCATGTTTGTCTCAAATGGGCTAGCTCCCTGAAGTGCAGCTCCAGATCCTTCCTCTCAAACCTCTCCGACAACCACTGGGTGAACTCCTGGTATGATGTGATGTGGATATGTCCAAGTGTGATCAACCCATGGTACCACCATTCCTGGGCATCCCCCTCCAAGTGAAGAGTGGAAAATCGGATGGCATTTTCTTCCTTCATGGGATTCAAGTGGAAATAGGTGTCAAGATTTTGTACCCATGCTTGTGCTAAACTCTTTGCTCCCCCATCAAAATTTAGAGCGGTGAACTTCCCTACCAATATTTTCACCTCATGGCTAGATGATCCTCCTCTGAAATCATTTCCAGCCCATGTGGTACGCCTCTTCTTTAGGTGAATGAATTCACCAAAGGACATCACCCGCCTGATATGGGCATCCAGTCCCTCATACTCATCGATGCCTGATGCAACCAATTGTAGTAGATATGCAACTAGATTCGGCTCCCTATCAGGCTTTAGTTCCCCTACGATGGTGCCAGCCTACCCACAGTGTGGAGTGTGTGGTGTAACACATAAAATATGTCGAAAACACAAGCACACAAAACACATAAAACCAGAGAGACACAGATATACGTGGTTCACCCAGTTTGGGCTACCAGTCCTTCCTTTCTATTATCCAACAAAATGAAGAGACAAAACCTATAGCAGATCCGTTGTAATATCCTTTGTTCTCTCTCACAGTCTCCCTATCTGTTTCTTGCTCTGATAATACACAGCCGCAATACAATACCCTCATACAAGTGAGGGGTTTCATTCTAGGGAAAAAAACCCTAAACTAAACATAACTTCTACCATCATATCATCCACCTAATGAACGGGCCAGATTGACTAGAAATTACTATACTTTTACAAGGCAATTTTACATCTATTTTTAGCTTCGGGGGCGCTGCCCCCAAAACCCCCCACCCAGGAGGGGCCTCCATAAAGTTGCATTCGCCCCCCCTAGACCCCCCAGGAAACATTTAATGATGGGTGGCATTGCCGCCCCATTAAGGTACAGGGGTCCAATGCTGTGATACAAAATAAACAAGATAATCAGGCTCCACACCCAACAATCTCCCACTTAGAGACTGATTGTAGCAACTCCACCGCTGCTTCATTTGTTGGACAATGACTCCTCTTTGGACCTGGATGTTTCTCATCTTCATCATCATCCTTGAAGACTAATTGAAACTGAGCATAATCTAAATTTCTCCCTGGTTACAACTTTTGTTAGCATATCTGCAGGATTCTGGATAGTGTGTATCTTTTCCAGCTTCAATTTTCCATCTTCCAATACTGACCATATGAAATGGTACTTGAGATGTATGTGTTTAGTCCTGGAATTAAATTCTAAGTTCTTTGCAAGATGAATGACACTTTGGCTATCACTGTATAACATGCCCATATCATGTTTCTTACCCAATCCATCCATAAACCTTTGTAACCAAATCATTTCTTTACTAGCCTCTATAGCAGCAACATACTCTGCTTCTGTTGTTGAAAGTGGAACAACACTTTGGATTTTTGAAACCCAACTGAAAGTTGTTCCACCTACAGTAAATACATATCCTGTAGTGCTCCTCCTATTATCTCTGTCACCTACCATATCTGCATCAACGTATCCCTGTAGAGAAATGTTTGAACCACCAAAGCATAATGCTTGATTTGCGGTACCTCTCAAATATCTGAGAATCCATTTTACTTCCATCCAATGTTATTTTCCTAGATTGTTCATGTACCTGCTTACAACTCCCACTGCATGTGCAATATCAGGCCTTGTGCAAATCATTGCATACATTAAGCTTCCAACTGCTGATGCATATGGAAATTTAGACATATAAGATCCATTTCTTCTTGGGTCTTGGGGCACATCTCCTTACTAAGTTTGAAATGGCTAGCAAAATGTGTGCTAACTGGTTTTGCATTCTGCATATTAAATCTTTTCAACACCTTTTGTATGTACTCATTCTAAGACAATGCTAATTTGAGATTTTTCATGTCTCTAGTTATTCTCATACCAAGGATTTGTTTTGCAACTCCCAAATCCTTCATTGAAAATGAATTTGCCAATTTTATTTTGAGCACATTTATTTCCTGCATCTTAGACCCTGAAAAAAGCATGTCATCTACATACAATAACAATATAATATAGCTTCCATCATTTTTCTTTTTCAAATAAACACAATGATCAGAGTGACATCTAGTATAACCTTGTTCAGACATAAATTTGTCAAATTTTAGATACCACTTCCTTGGAGCCTGTTTTAAGCCATACAAGCTCTTCTTTAGCCTGCACACTATTTTTTTCTTCCCTTTGACTTCATATCCTTCTGGTTGCTGCATATAGATCTCTTCCTCCAAATATCCATGGAGAAATGTTGTCTTTACATCTAACTGTTCAAGATGCAAATCTTCCGCTGCTACAAGACTTAAAATAGTTCTGATTGAAGTCATCTTAACAACAGGAGAAAATATTTCATCAAAATCAATACCTTTCTTCTGTGCAAAACCCTTCACCACAAGTCTAGCTTTGTATCTTTGTTTTCCTCCATCTTCTTCCTTCAACCTGTAAACCCATTTATTCTGCAATGTTGTTTTACCTGCAGGAAACCTAACTAAGTCCCAATTCTGGTTATGTATTAAGGAGTCCATTTCTTCTTCCATGGCTAGCTCCCACTTCTTCCTGGTTTCAACCAGCATTGCTTCTTCATAATATTCGGGTTCACCTGAATCAGTCAACAATAAATAATATAATGAAGGAGAGTATCGTTTAAGGGGTCTACTTATCTTGGTAGATCTTCTGACACCACTTTCAGGTGTTTGAGGTGCCTCTTGTTGTTGTAGTGGTTGTTGTTGTTGTGGTTGTTGATTATTATTATTTTCAGACACATTTACTTTTTATGTGATCTCATCAAGAAATGTGTATTCTTTTTTTTCTTTTTTCTATTTCTTTTCCTGCAATTGATTCTTATACAAGACCTTTTCATTGAATATTACATCTCTGCTCCTAATGATTTTGTGATTTTCATAATCATATAAGCGATAACCAAAATCATTAACACCATATCCAATAAAGGTACATTTCTTTGATTTTGCCTCAAGCTTTGTTCTTTTTTCTTTATTAAATATGGACAAAGGCCTCACAGCCAAAAGGCTTTAAAAAAAATTAGTTTACCTTTTTACCTGTCCATGCTTCCTTTGGAATACCACCATCCAAGGAACTTGAAGGCCCTCTATTTATGAGATAAACAGCAGTATCTGTAGCATCTCCCCAAAATTGTAAAGGCAATCCTGCATGCAATCTCATGCACCTTGCACGCTCCATGATTGTTCTGTTCATCCTTTCTGACACACCATTTCTTCTGGTGTTCTTGGAATTGTCTTCTCTCTGCGAATTCCACGCTCTAAAAAGTACCTATCAAACTCTTTGCTGCAATATTCAACTCCATTGTCTGATCTTGGGCACTTCAAGTTCTTTCCTATCTCAATCTCAACCAAAGCTTTCCATTTCTTGAAAGTATCAAATACATCAGATTTATTTTGAATACAATAAATCCAATTTTTTCTAGTTGCGTCATCAATAAAAGTAACATAATAACGAGAGCCACCGAGAGATGATACTTGAGCAGGTCCCCATACATCTATATGCACAAGCTCTAATTTTTCACTCTTCTTTTCTTTCCCAACTCTGAGAAATTTGACTCTCTTCTATTTTCCATAAACACAATTCTCACAGAAATCCAAATCAACATTCTTCAAACCCATCAACAAATTTCTTGAGTGAATAATATTCATCCCCTTCTCACTCATGTGTCCGAGCCTATGATGTCGTAATGCTGCATCTGCTCCTTTGGAAGTTAAAGCATTAACAAAGTTAGAAATACCACTGCATAAATACAATGTACCAACCTTTTCATCTTTTTCTATTACCAGGGCTCCTTTGGTGACCTTCCAAGTTTTATCTATGAAAGTTGTCACACAACCTTCACCCCCTAATTGCCTTATTGAAATCAAATTTTTCTTCAAATCTGGAGCATGCCTTATCTCCTTTAATAGCCATTGGTTTCCATTCTATTGTTTTACAATAACTTTACCCATTCCAACAATTTTACAAGGTTTATCATCACCCAAATGAACTTGTCCAAAATCTCCTTGAACATAGTCATGAAAATATTTCTTATCAGGTGTGGCATGGAATGAGGCCCCTAAATCTACCACCCAGGAATCATTAACACTTTCAAAAGAAAGAATCAAAGCATCTTGTAACACATCACCTGTCACATTTGCTTCATGATTGTTTTCTTGCTACACTTCTCCTTCTTTTCCCTTCCGAGATCTACAGTCTTTCTTCAACTGTCCTTTCTTTCTGTATTTCCAGCACGCTATCCCTGATCTGGACTTGGATCTGCCTTTCTTGATTTACTGTGATATCCTGAGCTCTTTCCTCTTTCCATTTTTCTTCCCCTAGACTCTGCACTCAAAGCATTACCCAATATCTCACCAAATATTTTCCGTCGCATTTCCTCGCTAAGGTTAGCAACGACAACATCATCAAATTTTAAAGTACTAGATCCAGAGACAAAGTGACTAATGGCCATTACTAAATCATTCCAGCTTTTTGGCAATGAGCACATAAATAAAATAGCCCTAACTTCATCATCAAAGTTTACCCCTACAGAACTTAACTGACTGGTAACTATATTAAAATCATTTAAATGGTCTGCAACAGTTCCACCTTCCAACATCTTCATATTAAATAAATGTTTCATAAGAAATACCTTGTTTGAGGACGAGGGTTTTTCATATAGTTTTTCCAACGTCTTAATCAAACCCTATGTTGTTGTTTCCTTCGAAATATTGAAGGCTGCCGACACCGCGAAGCACAACTGTATTGTTCTGAGTCCCTTTCTATCGAGAATCTCCCATTCTGCATCTGTCATAATCGTCGGCTTCTTTTTTTTTCTGCTCAATGGTAGGTACAGATCTTTATGATAAAAATAATCTTCCATATGCATCTTCCACAGCGGGAAGTTTTGGCCGTTAAATGTCTCGACCCTAAACTTACCATCTTCCACCATTTCTCCCACTCGAACCAAGAACCCTTCTTTCCTACGAGTTTATCAGCCAAATAGACCTTCGGCTCTAATACCAGTTGTTAGAAAATTGTACATTATAGAGAAATGTAACACATAAAATATGCAGAAAACACAAGCACACAAAACACATAAAACCAGAGAGACACAGATATATGTGGTTCACCCAGTTTGGGCTACGTCTGCCCCGAACAACCAGTCCTTCCTTTCTATTATCCAGCAAAATGAAGAGACGCAACCTACAGTAGATCTGTTGTAATATCCTCTGTTCTCTCTCACATTCTCCCTATCTGTTTCTCGCTCTGAGAATACAAATACAATACACAGCCGCAATACAATACCCTCATACAAGTGAGGGGTTTCCTTCTAGGGAAAAAAACCCTAAACTAAACATAACTTCTACTATTAGATCATCCGCCGAATGAACGACCCAAATTGACTAGAAATTATTATACTTTTACAAGGTAATTTTACATTTTTTAAGTCTACCCTCGAAACCCCCTGCTGGGGGGGGCTCCATAAAGTCGTAGCCACCCCCCTGGACCCACCAGGCAGCGTTTAATTACAGGCGGCGTTGCTGCCCCATTAAGGTACAGGGGTCCAACGCTGTGATACAAAATAAACAAGATAATCAGGCTCCACACCCAACACATGGAAGCTGCAATGTACGGCTGCATCCTACTCTAGAACCTCCATCACCCTGAGGATCTGGAACCTTTCCACCCACATGCAATCCCATCACCTAATACATCATATCCATAATGATCTGCCCCTACCTCATCATGCGGTGATTTTCTCTCAGCAAGTCCTCCAAAATTTGGTCCTCACCCCTCGGCCTGGGTTTCTCCTCATCGTGTCGGTCCATTCCTTCCCTCATGGCTTTTACTTCTGTGTCTGAAATGGGTTTGGGTTACCTTCTCTCCCATGGCCTTTACCTCTGCTTTCACGGCGGCCTCTATGAAAAACCACTCCTAGGTATCTCGATGGCATCACCTGCCCTTGTTCCCCACCCTGGACAAGAACATGATCTGATACTACTATAATATTCCAAATTGAAAATTTATAGTGATAACAAAAAACATGCCATAAATTTTAACACAAAATTTTATTCAGCAAACACAAGTACAAGGAAATATGCCCAAAACACCAATTTTATTAATATGATCAGCTGGAGTACAATATGAGATGGAAGGAGTGCACCTGGGCTTGCACAATGCAAGCTACAAGCCTCGGGTGATCAACAACAAAATGTACAGTTGTTACAATGAACTGCTCTCCTAGAAACTGTGGTGTCCTTGGCTTTATGCACTACTATATGACTTCGACACTTGATTTTCCCACATAATAGTGCCCAGAAAATTCTAGGAATTTAGGAAGGTGATCCTTGCTCAAAACCCATAAAGGGTTCTGCCAACTTCCAACCTTCAAAATTGGACCCCTCACTACTTGGCCCTCCTCTAATTTCAAATTTTTCTCCCATAGATTTCGGCCCTCCAAAATACTAGCAAACCTCCTCAAATATATTTCCAATCAAATCCCCAACACCTCAGCTCCCAAATCCTCCCACAAACTTGCCCTCGAAAGAGCCTCCATAAGTGACTGTGCATTCCAGGGATTTCTTACGCAATTTCTAGGGAAGACAACGTGAATACTGCGTAGAGGTTGAATTTTCAAGGCTTCCACCACTGCTACTCTTCAGAAATGCTCCTCTAATGCTATCCTCCACTCGATTCCACTACACAACAACTCAACTATTCCAGCTACTACGTAGTGGGCTCACTGACTGCGTGACAACTTCACCTGCAAATGTAGAACCTATGATTGCTTTCTCCACTGGACACAAGCAATGGAAAATACCCTCCTTGAGTGGCACTCAAAGTCCAATGAAGAAGGAGTGAGCTTCACTCCTTGGGAAGCTCTTGTGCTAAGCAACACAATGTTGGTTCAACTAAGCAAATAAGGCAATATGATTTTTTGAATAACCAAATGGTGTCAATGCCTTCTCCAAACCTTCATTTTATAAGAGCTAGGCATGCATTCCTTGTGGGTCCCTCCACCAATTCGATTTGCCCAAAGGAATTCAGATTTCTTCCTTCACTAATACGCTTTCCTTGTGGGTCCCATTCTCCATAAGTAATTTAATTTGTTTCTTTTTCTTATGTTGACCACAAAAAATTACTTTAAGTTACTTAATTCAAAATTGACAAAAATGTATTTTCCCAAACATTAGGAAAATTTAGAAAAGAACATTTTACCAAAAATAATTGTGAAATGATATAATAAAGAGCATTTAAAGTTTAAAATTTAAAATTATTAAAGTATTATTAAGTCTTCTCCAAGTTAAGTGATTTTATTTCTCAAATCATTAAAAGGTAATAAAAGAAATGATATTATTTAAGTGGTAAGTTTATTAATATATGAAACGATGAAATGAAAATAAAGAATTAATTGATTTATAGAACTAAAAAACTATGTATACTTAAGAAAATTATTATTAGAGTTATATCAATTATGAAAAAGAAATTCACAAAATTTAGAATCAAATAATTTCAAGTATTTGTTTAAGAATAATTAGAATATCAATATTTATTACATAAATACCAAATTATGAATAAGGAAGCTCACACGGCCCACGGGGCTTTGGTTCGATGGTGAAGGGTGCTTTGTTAAGGCATTCCATGCGATAGGTCATCGGTTCCAATCCCCTTGTGGGTGTTGACTTACAAAAAAAACAAAAAAAAAAATCTCACACAATTTGGAATCAAACAATTTTATGTAATTGTAAAGTTTTATTAGAGAAAGATTAAAAAACCTCTTCCCTAAAAAAATATTGCTCAAAGTTTGCTTGAACCAATCAAAAGGTTGAAAGGTTGGAAACTAGAGAATCAAGATCTTAAAAAAAAAAAAAACAAGATAGAAAATATTGATCTTTAACATTTAAGGAATCATAATCAAAAATTGTTTCCACAAATTAAGAAACTAAAGAATGATAAGAAGTTGATAAAAAAAAATTCAGGGAAACAATCACTAATCCAATGAAGTAAAAAAATAGCTTGATGTAAAAGCAATCATTGATCCAATGAAGTAAAAGAATAGCTTGATGTAAAAACCAAACGTTAGACGAAAAAAAAAAAGATATTTATATGACAACATAAATTAAAAGCGTGTTTATGTTGAAATATTCTCAACAAGTAAATCACTTTTAGTATCCACAAACAAGTGCACCATCATGTCTTTTTTTAGAGTAGATATTTAATAATAGATATATTACATTCATTTCATAAAAATTAACAAATTATATTAGTTCTAAACAATTGTGAATTTACTTTTATAACTTGGTATATAATTTACAATGTTCCTTACCTATGGTATCAAGCTATATTTAATTCAAATAATTATGAATTTACTTTCCTTGCTTAAGCGTATGTAATTTACAATGTCCTTGGCCATCATGCAAAAAGGACAAAGTGTTGTGTATGTAATTTACAATGTCCTTGGCCATCGTGCAAAAAGGACAAAGTGTTGTGTATGTAATTTGCAATGTTCCTTAGCCATCGTGCAAAAGGACAGAGTTGTGTATGAATTTACAATGCTCCTTAGCCATTGTGCAAACGGACAAAGTGTTTTCATAATTGATTTTAAAATGTGTTAATGATTATAATTGCTTTTTGAAAGATATTTATATTTTGTAGATTTTGGTCGATTTATTTTGTAGATTTTGATAGCTAAATTGTAATGCAGAGGAAAATTTTATATATTAATTTGGTGTTTGATTTTACACTTTAAAAAATAAATGTTATTATTATTATTTTATTTAATCATAGTTTTCAACATCATATTTTATTTAATCAAACATAATCATATAAATGATGGAGAGCATTTGTTTCTTTTTAACAAGTGATGGGTTCAAATCCAAAGGAAGGTAGTGTATATATACCATTCTAGATTTTAGTAGTCAAATCACTCGATAAAGACAAATTCCTTGGTTCAAAAAAAAATTGTCTTATACACAATTTAGTATATGTCTTGTATCTTGTGTTCTTGTAGAAAATATTAGATAATACTATACATATAATAGCATTCATGAATAACTTCAATTTAATTACATTAAAATTGTTTAACCTAACATCAAATCCACAAATCAATATGTATCATTATGGGCGAACTAAAATATGATTTCAAAAAAATCATTATGTATCATTACGGAGAACTGAAATATGATTTCAAAAAATTATTACATTTGTGCCCAACTATTTTTACATGATAAAGATAGTGGATCATTGGTAAGTGGATAGGTGTTTTTAATGGTTGTAAACCTCCATCTAGATCTTAGCTTAAGTCTTTTTGTAGGGTAAGTTTAAATATTTGATTTTTAAATATAGTTGTCTTCTTGCTGAAAATGAAATTTATCATTACTCTAATGAATACATAGATAGATTCAGCACCCCAAACAAACCCTTGGTGCACACGAATCATACCATGTCAACAATTGATATCTACCATTTTAATTCTTTTCCTAAACTTTAATTTGGATTAAAATTTTTGAATGTTTAGACTATGTTTCCTTTTGCACTACATTGAAGAAGTTCAAAATGACCAAAGTACAAAGTGTATGCAAAACTACACATAAACATGGAAAAAAATTTGAAGATCTTGATGCTTTGCATTTTACATTCTATATATGCGCTCGACAATAAACTTCAAGCAATCAGCTCAACCAAAGTGCATGTGAAGTGGAAACTTACACTCCACACTACACACACTACATAGAAAAGAAAATAAAATTCCCATTGTTGTGACTACATGACGTAAAGGCATGTGAATGTGTGGGCAAGGAAGAGTGAAGCCTTAGCTTCACCCTCCCACATTCCACAAAGGCAAGTCTCATTAAGCTTAACGAAATGGAAAAGGGTTGAGTCTAGCTATACATTCCATAAGGAGACATAAGAAAAGAACGGAGATGCTTTCTACCTTCCACATCTCACAAACTGAATAAAGAAGAAGAGGAAAATATTGAAGACCCTTTCCAACCTTGCCAAATTGGTAAGAACATGGCCACATAGTCGTAATACATGTAGCTATGACCAACAAAGAAGATCGAGAAAGCAAAAGAATGTCAATGGACAATGATGATCATAAAAAAGAAGAATCACAATGTTCTCTATTTTAAGGAGGAAACACACTTCGATCGTGGAGGAAAATTGACAGTTATGGATGTAATAAAATTGGCAACATATTCTTGGGGTTTTTTTTGCGGAAAGAGAAAATGACTAGAAGAGGTCAAAAATGCTGAGAAATTAGTATGCTTGTAGATTATGGTTGGTTCCTCTTATTTGATAATTACTTGTGAGTCTTTGTTGGATTTTATTTTATTATATATTCTTCATCAAGCAATTACCAAAAACATAAAGTGCATGAAGATTACAAGAGACAAAGAACACAAGATATATGCTCCAAACCAGGGAAAAACCCCACAAGGGGGAAAACCCAAAAAAATCCTCTTCTTATAGAATCAGATCAAAGTGAGACATCCAAGACCCAAGACCAAGACCTCCACAAGGAACCAAGTCATCCCTCCTTCATATCTCCTCCAACAAAACCAAGCCAACAAGAATCAAAGCTAGTCAAACCTCTTCAAGTCAAAAATTTGGATTTGCAACTTCAGAGAGTTGCCCCAACACCTTCGCATAACAAAGTTACCCCAGAACCTTTGCAGAAACAGAATTTCGGCATGTAATTTCCAAAGTAACCCCAACAAATTCGCACATGTGGACAAAGACAAGCAAAAACTTGAATTTTGTCCCTTCCATAGATTCTTCTCCCTTCCTTGGCCTTCGCACTTAATCTTCTTCTCTCTTGTTCAAAAATCGAATTATGAGTGAGTGTGAAAATGAGGTCGAAGTCTCTTCCTTTTATAACCATCCAGGAGGTCGAATTGGGCCTCTTCAAGACCGACTTGACAAGGCAGGGCCAACTTGGTCTTGTGCGACAAAATGGCTCTTTTTTACTCAAAATAATATTTTTCCTTTTATTGCAAATTGTCCCAATGGGACTTTGACACATGACAAAATTTCTTCTTAAGTCAATAAACCCTAGGAGCATTATGAAAATGATATGACTAGAAAAATAAAAATAATAAATTTGTTTTTCTTCCTTCTGTTTTTTACAATAAATACATATTGATACAAGTACCAAGATAATTATGAAGACCGAACCTAGTTACATTTTTCAACACTCCTTCTTAACTAGGGAGGTATTCATAATTACACAACGGGATACAAGGATACTCAAATTGAAATATTCTCATAAGAAGAGTTTGTATTGATAATCCATCATCAAGCATTAACATTATAACCAGCATTGCCAATTTGCAATATAGTAATGCCTTGACTAGCAAGCTCTAACTCTCCACTAGATTAGAGCATAATGTTGGGAGGCATGCATTTGGACACCAACACCACAGCTCTCAAGTATCATACCACATTCAGATGTTCACCAGGTATGTCATTACAAGACTATTCTTATCTTGGATTCCCAATCCTCAAAGAATATCGGTCCTCTTCGACTGCTCTTGTCTTGGATTCCCTACCTCATCCTAAAAGAGTATCGGTCCAAGGAACTACGGTTATCTTGGATTCCCAATCCTCAAGGAGTATCGGCCCTAGATGCTTATCCAATCCTCCATTATCCCTATCAGTGGCTTCACTAGGCTTATGGTTATTAGTCCTAACCTAGTGCATGACACATGGAGAATACAATGGCCATCATCATTCCCTCTCAACCAAGGAGGAGATATCTACAAGTCCAAGCTTGTCTCTCAAGAAATCAAGCTTCTTATTTGGATGATACTTGTCAATATATCAACTACATGTTCATCTGCGGAGATGTATTGTAGCTTCACGACCCCATTCTGCACCAAGCTTTGAATATAGTGGTACTTATTATTGATATGCTTTGTCCCAGCATGAAAAATTGGGTCCTTTGTCAACCTTATGAAATCCTAGTTGTCACAATGTATAATGGTAGGGTCCAATGGCCCTTCAAACAAATTTGAAAGTAGTTTTTTTAGCCAAACAGCTTCTCTACAAACTTCACTTATTGCTATATATTTGGCTTCATCACTACTCAATGCAATTAAATATTGTTTCCTGCTCAACCATGAGATCATATAGGATCCCAAACTAAAACATCCACTAGTAGTGATTATTCCATCTCCATCATTGCCACCCCAATATAAATCTATATATCCCAGTAATTGTACCTCATTTCCAGCATATCTCAGGAGATGGTGTATATTCCCACAGAGATATCTCAAAATATATTTAGTTTTTATCCAATGATCATGCCTTGGCTCCATCTAGAATTGACTAAGAACATTTACTGAAAAACATATGTCAGGTCAGGTGTTCACAAGATGCATCAAGAATTCAATCAACTATTGGTAACATGTGGTATCAATAAGGTTTGAATCTAAACTCCTTAACTTCTTCAAATTATTTATCATTGGATTTGTCATTAGCGTACTATCCATCATACCAAACTTTTGCAATATCTTGATCACATATTTCCCTTGACCAAGATAGATCTCACCAGGTTTCTACCATACTTCTAGTCCCAAGTAGTAGTGCATTAGCCCAAGTTCCTTTATATCAAATTTGGTTGCCAACTATTTCTTGCATTCTTGAATATGATGCTCCACGCTTTTAACTAGTAAAATATTTGTATAGAGTAATATGATCACAGGTTCATTCTTTACCATCTTGATGTAGAGATTAGGATCTAAATAACTCTTGATGAAACCAAGTCTTAATATATATGAATCCATATTGGCATACCATGCTCTAGGTGCTTACTTCAACCCATATAGATCCTTCTTCAACCTACAAACATGTGTTTCGTTATCATGGACTTTGAATCTGTGGGGATATTTAATGTAAACTTCTTCTTCAATTGTCCTATCCAAAAAGGATTTTTTTACATCCATTTGAGGAATTTTCCATCCCATAATAGAAACAAGAGAGATAAGTGATCTAATGGTTATATATCTACTTGTTGGAGAAAAAGTTTCTTCATAATCGATTGATTACTTTTGAGAAAAAACCTCTTGCCACAAACCTTTCCTTATACTTGTCAATACTTCCATCAACTGCATACTTGATTTTGTATAGCCATTTGGAAGTTACAACTAATTTGTCTTTAGGTCAAAGAACAATTCCCCAAACATCATTTTTCAGTATAGATTGGTATTCTTCTTGCATTTCATTCTTCCATTCTTGATGTTTGAATTACTTATCATAAGTGGTAGGTTATTCTTCAATAATTTTAGTCATGTAAGTTGCATAACCTAAATATATCTTACACTTCTTGCTCTCTCTGAATATTCCCTTTGTTTTTGAATGTCCTCTGGCTCATTGTAGAGCTGACCTTAACCAAGCTAGCCTCTTTTGAGTATCTGTAATCATGGGTTGTTTCATAGGTTCACTTGGTCCTTTAATTTCTTCATGATTAGTTGTAGGTTGTGGAGTATTGCCATGCCTTTAGAATTCTTCAAAGATAGGTTCCTCTTCCTCATTAGAATCAATGGTAATGTCTTTAGACTTATTGTATGAAATATTCTCATTAAAGATGATATCTCTGCTTAATTCAATATGATGATATTCCTTGATGTGGACTCTATATGCTTTTGTTAAAATACTATATCCAGCAAAGATTCCTTTTATACTTGTTGGGTCTAGCTTCATCCTTTTGTCCTTAGGAATGTGAATGTATACGGGACATCCAAAGATTCGGAGATGATCAACACTAGGATTATTTCATGTGAATGCTTCTTTCATGGTCATGTCAATAAGAATTATATGAGGACTTCGATTTTGTATATATATTGTTGTTACAAATGCTTCTCCTCATAAGAACTTGGGAAGGTCTTGGTCATGTAGCATGGATAACACCATTTTGTTGAGGATTGTAGGGAACTATATGATCCCTCTTAATTCCCACTTCCTTGCAAAAATCCACTAGTTCTCTGGAAGTATATTCTCTACCATTATCTAATATTAGGGTTTTGATCTTCCTTTCTGTCAAATTTTCCACTTAAACCTTGAACTCTTGAAATTTCTCAAATACTTCATCCTTAGACTTGAGGAGGTATATCCAAGTATTTTTAGAGTGATCATCAATTAATGTTACATAGTATTGATGACCACCAAGTGACTTCTCTACCATGGGTCCAAAAATATCGGAATGTATGAGATCCAAAATTTGGTACAATAACGAGGGAGTTATGGCAAAAAAAAGAAAACTTTCCAATGTCCCCCAAAAACCTCCTCCAAAACTGGAGGAACTCCAGTTAAAGTCAAAAATATGGAAATCATCCTGAAATAGCGAACTCTACCCAAAAATACCGGAAACCGCTAACTATAACATTTATTGTTACAGTTCGGTGGTCACATGACTCACCATGAAAATGTCGGGAAAATGTTAATAAATCCGTTGTTTGAACACCGTGGCATAAAATGTTAAGATAAGACATGGTTACATAGGTGGATAGATTTTAACTGTCGGGAACTAAGCCCTCCAGTCGCAGGCTCCTGGTCGCCGCATTAGAGTCTCATGGTGAGTAGGGCTAGCCCCTTAAATTTTCCACCATATAATAAATCCAACCACAAAATGTACTCGGCGCAAATGGATAGTAAGGACTACCCCTGTGGCATGTTGGTCGGGCATTTGCGCTATTTGGTGGGAGGTCCATGGTTCGAATCCGTTGGGCCACAAAAATTTTATTACACCGAATCTTCTCCGGCCTAGGGCCACGTGGCGGCCTCCAGGCTTTCCATGTGGCACCCTCTGATTGGACACAATAACCATAATAAAAATAAACTTGCCTTTTATTTTTTTTATAAAAAATGGCATAGTCAAAGTGAGTCAAAGTCATGTTTTTGGAGTTCACTGGATGATTTCAAACCTCAGTAACTTTCGTATATGACCTTAGTTTTTAGAACTGTTCGGGCCGCTAGAATCATAGCGATGAGGCCTTTCTGATCATTTAGATTGCAACCTTATCTGATCACTTTCATTTTTGAGAAAAATTTTCATAACTTGGAAATGATATCCTAATCACACCTCCCCAATGGGAAGCTTTTGGACCCCAAAATCTCTCTGGACTACTGAAACGGATCTGTACAGTAAATGAGAGAATAACACCCTCTTCTTTTCAACCTCCAAACACTTGCCTCGCATGGCTAGTGACTTTGAACCACAACTAGAAAGCAATTGACACTTCCCTTCCTAGATGCACTTGTCCTCCTGTCTAGAAATGTCTTTCTTGCTCTCACCCAAAAAATTCTGGCTAGAAATTTACAGAAGGAAACTGAACATCGCTACCTTGATCAATGATCCAAGGTGGTTTAAAAAAACGAGATATTACAGCATAAAATACATGCATACAATCGAAATTTTCATATGTACAAAATGAGTACGTCTTACTGTGCTAAGAAGTCCATCCACTTCTTACCAAGGCACTTCCATAGCGTCTTTTGCTACTACAACTCTTCTTCATGTGAAACTTCCGTTTTCACATCAATAATGGAATCCTGGGTTCCACCTTCGCCAATATTTATGTCCTCTTGCTACATGTGCTTGGGACGACTAGTTGGATGCAAAGTCAAACAATGAGAGACAACATGTCCCCTCTTTTTGCAATATGTGCAACTCTTATGCACCTTCTTGGAAATTTGTCTTTGCTTCATCTACTTCCTGTATGCTTTCTTCCTCATCCAGCATCTCGAAACATCATGGTTAAATTGACCATAATATGTACAGTAAATCTTTTTTCCATTTAAGCATGAAAAATTATCATGCTTTGCAGAAACATAATCAAATTGATCATGAGAATATTAATACCTCTTGTATTGCTTTGAATGTTCATCCTTTTTGCCTTCTTGAGGAGATGAACTAGTAGAGGCTTCAGCTTTCATTTTCAGACTAACATCATCGTTCTTGTCTTGAAAACTATATGAACTTGCATGCTCGCCATAAGCTGCATGTCTACCATCTTCCTCACGCATTTTCTTGGTCAAAGCCTCTTGGGCTTGATGGAGTTGTATCTCCATATCATGCAATCTTTGAAGAATTTCTTACTTCTCTTGTTTCATGGCAAACAATTGTTCACGAATTTCAGTGCTTTCTCTTTTATCCTCAAATAGAATATGCACCATGTCCTTCAATATAATAAATTCATGCTTCATATCATCATCGAAGAATCTTGTGAAGGAGGAAACTTCACTTGTATAAGTTGTCATTATGATGTCAATGAACAAATTAACTTCAAAAAAGTTCTCAAATCTTTTCAAAACAAATGAAAAATATTTTTTAACCAAATGGTTTAGAGACAAACTCTTATTCAAGCAGCCAAAAAACAAACAAACTCCACGAGCTTCTTAATCAAACAATCGTCAAGAGGGTTTGTTCCAAAAGTGACCTTGTGGTCCCTTGGGGTAAGGAAGATGCCTTCATGCCTTTCCTTCCTTTTTTTCCTGTCCAGGACTTAGCTAATCAGTAGCTATCCCCAAATCTCAAGAAAACTCAAACAACAATCAGTTTGCAAACAGTAAAATAGTCAATCTTTTACATTGTTTAAACACCTTTCAAGCTATACAATCAAGCAACCAAGTGCTCTCTCAAGCAAGAAACTATGCTCTGATACCAACCTGATCTGAAATTGGTATGGATAACTTGTATGTATTTCAAGAACCTACCACTCAGTTTAAATTAAATGATCTAGCTTGTACTTGACAATTTTGCGGAATTATTTACTTGAAAGTGGTGTATGAATTTTTACTGTTTATGTGTCTTAATTTCATTTGTTCTTGCTGAAATTTAACATGTATAACAGAAACATAATGCAGCAAATAAACATTTAAACACAACAACAAACTTAATCTAGGAGTTCACTCGAAATCTCATGGGCTACGTCTCCTTTAAGCTTGGTAATCTTGACTCAGTTCTTTGGGATTATGGTAAGTTTTTTTACAAGTAAATACTTAACTCCAATGAATACAAAAATGATCCAAAGGACTGAAAATACCATCAATATCCCTCTAATTTCTGTCCAAACTCTGTAAACATCTTTAGGCTCTTGTTGACACGATTCCTTCTGTCGACGCACTAAGCTACTCTGAGCTTTTAAATGGCACAAAATCTCTCATAATTCTATTTATATCACTGAAAAACACTCTTTCTATATCCAACACACATTAGAGACCAAATATCGACTGATAAATTTCTCAAATCGAGCACAACATCCCCAAACTAGACTATCCTCCACGGTTTTCCTAGGGCTGCCCAAAACTTCACATCAGCTTCTCGAGCTCTAGAAGTTCTCAAAATGTTCTGAAACCACTTCCATTGGTTCCAAAATTTCTGAAATATTCAAGATAGACTTTTCATTCATCAAACAATGGCCTCCGGCTGCTCCAGTTTCACCTCAATCACCTATCGGCACCCCTTGGCACTAGGGTCAATGAAAACTTCTCTGCTAAGTTTTCGACCTCTATAAGTCTTAAAAACTTTCTGAAACCTCTTTCATTAGATTCAAAATGATGTTTTCAGTCAAAAATGGCCACTGGTTCACTACATATGGTCTCAAGCAGCTCTGGCTAAGCCCTGCACTGCTGTTGGAAAAAGCTTGCACTAATGGCCCCTGGAGATTTACTGAAGCTTTTCGGCCTTCAAAAGTTCTCTACAGGCTCTGAAAACCATCTCATCAGATTCAGAACATCTGAATTATCCAATTTATACTATTGGAACTCTGGAAAATGACTCTAGCTCCCTTGGCTAGGCCTCAAACTGATTTTGTCTCATGGTGGCCCTTATGGCCCCTTCATCTTCCTCTAAGAAAAAATTGCTGAAGATTACCTCTATTTGACCTGCAACCTGTGCCAAAAAATTCAGACTGTCAAAGAGACCCAAATTTGACTATTTTTTCACTCAATTTGGTCCAATAATGAGGGATTTATGGAAGAAACAAGAAAACTTCCCAATTTCCCCCAAAAACCTCCTCCAAAACTGGAGGAACTCTAGTTAAAGTCGAAAAATATGGAAATCATCCTGAAATGGCAGACTCTGCCCAAAAATAGTGGAAACCGCTAACTGTAACATTTATTGTTGTAGTTCGGTGGTCACATGACTCACCACGAAAATGTCGGGAAAATGTTAATAAATTTGTTGTTTGAACACCGTGGCATAAAATGTTAGGATAAGACGTGGTTACATAGGTGGATATATTTTAACTGCTGGGAACTAATCCCTCCGGTCGCAGGCTCCTGGTCGCCAGAATTAGAGTCGCATGGTGAGTTGGGCTAGCCCTGAGGGGATAGCCCCTTAAATTTTCTGCCATATAATAAATCAAACCACAAAATGAACTTGGTGCGAATGGATAGTAAGTACTACCCGTGTGGCGTGTTGGTCGGGCATTTTCACTGTTTGGTGGGAGGTCTGCGGTTCGAATCCATTGAGCCACAAAAATTTTATCACACCAAACCTTCTCCATCCTGGGGCCACGTGGCGGCCTTCAAGATTTCCACGTGGCACCCTCTGATTGGCCACAATAACCATAATAAAAATTAACTTTCCTTTTATTTTATTTTATAAAAAATGGCATAGTCAAAGTGAGTCAAAGTCTTGTTTTTGGTGTTCACTAGACGATTTCAAGCCTCAGTAACTTTCGCATACGACCTCGGTTTCGAGAACCATTCGCGGTGCCAGAATCGCAGCAACGACGCCTTTCCGATCATTTAGTTTGAAACCCTTTCTGATCACTTTCATTTTTGAGAAAAATTTGCATAACTTGGAAATGATCTCCTGATCATCAACCCAACAAGGCCCCAAGTCCAGATGGATTCTCTTTCTCTTTTAATATATTTTTTTGGCATTTAATAAAAAAATATCTCTTAAAAATGATTTGATGGTCGTTTAAGAAACGAAAGATTGGAGGTTTAACCAACTCCACATTTTTGGCATTGATCCCAAAAGATATGCCATTGATCTCCTTCCAACGTTTCCGACCTATCTCTCTCTACAACTCACCTTAAAAAATTATTTTAAAAAATTTAGCCAACAATATCAAGCCTCTTCTACAGGGTCTTATCTATGAAAATGAAGGTGGTTTCATTCTGGGGAGACAAATCATTGATAACATTCTAGTTGTGCAAGAAGCACTTCATTCAAGTCTACTTAAGAGAGAGAAAGGATTTATCCTAACTAGACATGGAAAATTATTTCAATTGAGTGAACATATCATTCCTCACATCAGTACTCAAAAAAATTGGATTCGCAAATGACCTCATTGAATTAATCCAAGTATGCATCAAAGGCCTGTGGATCGCTCCTCTTATCAACGGAAGACCAAGCCAATTTTTTCAAAGTTCTACAGGACTGAGGCAAGGATGCCTTCTTTCCCCTTTTCTTTATATTTTAATGGTTGAATCCCTTTGTAACAATTTAGAACATTATAGAAGATTTGGATCCATCACTGACCTCTCTTTTAAAAATGGCATCAAAAGCATCAATCATTCTCTATTTATTGATGATACTTTTCTTCTTGGGGGAGCTTCATGTATTGTTACTCGCAGATTTAAAAATATTCTGGATGTTGGACATTGGGTTCAACGCTCCCCGTGTGTTTCGCGACATGGACTAACTGCCTCTCATGGATCCTAACTCTGGCGATTGTAGTGGAGACTAATGCCTGCGGGTTTTGGTCTAACGGCAATCGTGATTCCAACAATTGGTATCAGAGCGATAGGTCTCGAGTTCAAAACTCACCCGGCTCGCATCGGGGGGGGAATTGTTGGACATTGGGTTCAACGCTCCCCGTGTGTTTCGCGACATGGAATAACCGCCTCTCGTGGATCCTAACTCTGGCGATTGTAGTGGAGACTAATGCCTGCGGGTTTTGGTCTAACGAAAATCGTGATTCCAACACTGGATGCATTCTTGGAGGTTACAGGTTGTCTCGTTAACCATCTAAAATGTAACATTTATGAATTGAATGCTCCAATTAGAACTCTGCAGCGGATCTCCCAAATCTTCAATGTTTCATTTCAAGCTAACTGGACTCACTTCAAGCATCTTGGACTACCAATAATGAAGAACAACATGAAATCAAAAATATGGAGCAGCACATTAGAAAAAAATGAAAAAAAAGAAAATTTCTTGGATGGGGCATTCTTTGGCTTAACTTCATTGGTAGGGTCATCTTTATTAAAGTTTTTCTTTTTTCTCTCCTAACATATCAATTTGCTATTTTTCAAGCTCCTGGAAGTGTTCATAAGCAGGTCGAACTTGTCATCCGAGATTTCCTTTGGCAGGGAGGTAAAAACGAAAATAAAAAATTAAGTTTGGTAAACTAGAAGCAAGTCACCACTCCATATGAAAAAGGAGGAATTTCTATCAGGCTCCCTGGTTTGATGAATCTGGATATTTGACCAAAAATCTTGTGGAGAATGATCACAGCTGATCTGAAAAGAGTGTATTAGTTTGTTGTGCTAAGTGTCTTTTCAGTAATAAAAACATGTACAATTTGTCTCCATTTGTTTGCTTAAGGAATGATTTTTTTAACCATGAAACATAGATGAATTTGTGATTTTTAAGCATGTAAATAAGCCTAAATAACACTGAATAGCAGTGTATAATATAGAAATAACGTCTCACATAATTTTTACACAACAGGCATGATGAAGCAGTTCACCCCTACTAGGCTACATCTGCTGGTCCAGCTCCCAATGGCATGTCCCTCTTTGTCATTATGCTCAAAATTAAAAATACATGTGTTTACAAGCCTCTAATGGTTTTTTTCTCTGCACTAGTGACTCTAGAATGCTTAAATTAGTCTAGATAGACTCTTGTTTCACCCAAATTTTTCGTAAATTAACCTCCCTAGCCATTTTCCCAATCTCAACTACAAAACCTCCACTAATTGTGGAGAACTGCAGTTAACTGCAGCTAATTTAGCAACAAACCTGAAATTTAGGGGTGGTGCTAATCTTCCGCCAATGCTAACCACTTACATTTAATATTGTGGTT
The DNA here is from genome assembly GCA_034641835.2 of Pinus albicaulis. Classification (NCBI taxonomy): domain Eukaryota; kingdom Viridiplantae; phylum Streptophyta; class Pinopsida; order Pinales; family Pinaceae; genus Pinus; species Pinus albicaulis. Next base: position 124,459,717 of record CM076582.1, on the reverse strand, counting down.
AGAGGTGCGGGTGGCCACATGTTGACCCCCTTAAACCCCGCGGTTAAGGTTTTAAAAATCTGCACAAACAATGGAGCAGAACCACGCATGGAGGTAGGGTTCCGAACTCGTCAGATTAACCATCGGCATTGACATACAACTAAACATGTGCATGTGACAAGCCTTGAAATTTACCGCCAGAGATTATGTTGTTAACTTACAGTTAATAAATATTGTGGTTGCAAAAGACATGTGACCACGTTGATTACTGTCGGAGTCATGGTTTGGATAGCCGCTAGATAATTTTTTAATGTCGCGGTTTAAAATGTTTCATGTGACTACGATATTTGGACCACCAGCGGGTTGGGACCGTCGATTGTCCCAAACCCCAATGAGATTTTTATTAAACTTTAAATAAAACCTCTGACCCTTAGTGGTTAAGACCAACGCATAGCGCAGATGGTGGAAATATTTGCGTGCCTGCTGGAGGTCACGAGATCGAACCCCCCAGACCTCAATAAATTTTGGTCAATGGTCTTGGGGACACGTGGAAACTTTCGGGCTGGCCACGTGTCGCCCATCCAACAGCCCTCATCAAATTCGTACAAACCATCAAAGGCCCATAAAAATCCACATGGAGAAATCTGATTGGATTTGAGAAAAGGGAATATTCTAAGAATATTCCACCCATGTTGACTGTGCCTGCATGCTACGTGGGCATCCTAGTCACACTTGTCACAAAAATTTAGTTGTTTAGGAAAATGATCAGAACGCGATATCTTCCTCATACGACATTGGTTTTTCGAACCATTCATAGCACCAGAATCGCAACGACAAGATCTACCCGGTTGCTTGGGTTCAGTAAAGTTTCAAGCACTTTAAATTTTGAGAAAAACACATGATCTCCTGATAACACCTCCCCATTGGGAAGCTTTTGGATCCCAAGAGACTTTAATTACCTGTTCATAAGATGAGGGTACAGCTTCCTCACCTTTTCAACTTCCATCCACCTTGCCTTACTTGGTTTACTGCCCTTGAGCCCAACTCGAAGATAATCGACATTTCCCCTCTTAGAAGTGTGTGTCCTCCTGTCAAGGATTGTATCCTCCTTGAGCTCATCCGAAAATTCTGGCAAGAAATATTCTATAGATGGCAGCTGAACATCACTCCCTTGATCATCAATCAAATTAGGCTCATACAAACGTAATTTTTCTACATTGACAACTGAATACATTTGCATATATGAAGGCAAGTCAAGTTGAAATGCATTATTACCAACTTGTTTGAAGATCTTGAATGGACCATAGCGAATGGGCTTGAGATTTTTACCTTCTCCTTGCATCCTTTCTTTGCTTATGTGCAACCATACCTCATCTCCTTCTTGAAACTTGTGATCAACTCTATATTTGTCATGCCTATCCTTGTATTTGTTTTGACTCTTCTCAAGTTGTTATTGAACTTGTTGATGAATAATATGAATTTTCTCAATGAAATTTTGAGCCTTGTCAATATCACTATGCCCATCAATTGCAACATCCTTCTCAAAGATGAAGTCTAATGGCGATTTCGGAAAATACCCAAAGCAGGCTTCAAAAGGTGAAGTATTTGTAGAAGAGTGTTTTGACCGATTGTAAGCATGTTGAATGTAATGCAGTTGTTCATCCCATAACTTGGGATGTTTGTTGTAATATCCTCTCAATAGATGCACAACATTTATGTTCACCACCTCGGTTTGGCCATCAGTTTGCGAATGAAAAGCAGTACTCTTTTTCAAATTTGTGTCCATCATCTTCCAAAGATTGGACCAAAAATTCCCAACGAACCTAGAATCCCTGTCACTAACAATAGAAGTTGGCAATCCATAATGAACCCATACATGTTGAAAATAAAGTTCAGCAATTTGTTCAGCAGTAATGGTTTTCTTACATGGCATAAGTATACACATTTTACTGATTCTATCCACAACTACATAAAGATAATCATGTTGTTTTCTTGACATAGGTAGACCTCCAACAAAGTCCATGGAGACACTCTCCCATGGCCTTGATGGTACCGGTAGTGCCGTGTACAACCCAAGCTTCCTATTGCTAAGCTTTCTTGTTGCACACATAGAACAACCTCTTATAAAACTTGGCACGCTATCTATCATGCGAGGCCAATAGAAATACCTCTGTATATGCGCCACTGTTTTTCTTACCCCAAAGTGTCCAAAAATAAGAGAAGAATGAGCCTCTCTCATGACACTAAGCCTCTCTCCTTGTGGTATACACATCTTTCCCAAATGAAACAACAAATTGTTATACATGTGATAATCATTTTTCTCGACTTGATTCCCTTCACTCAAACTAACATACACATCTTGAAAATCAACATCATGTGCATATTGTTCTATGTAACTCTCCTGTACAATAGAATCATTTTTAAGTAAAGTATAAGCACTTATAATTGGCCTTGAAAGAATATTAGTAACTTTATTGAAAATACCTTTCTTGTACATTATAACCAAGTGAAACTGTTGAAGAAATCCCATCCACCTAAAATTTCATGATTGTTGCAATTTTGTTTGCGAATGCAAGTACTGTAATGGTTGGTGATCGGTATGTATAATCGTCTCTTTACCCATCAAGTAGTGTTTCCACTTCTTGATGCTTTGTACCAACACATACAGCTCTTTTTCATATGCAGGATAATTATTTATAGCACCATTGACTGTTTCAGAATGAAAAGCAATAGGCTTACCATGCTGCAAAAGTACTACACCCATGGCATAATCACTAGCATTAGTTTGTATCTCGAATGGTTGTATCAAATTCAGTAATGCAAGGACCGGAGCGAACTGATATTGTCTTTTAAAGCTTCAAAATCTTTTTGTTGTTTGCCTCCCCATTGGAAGCCTTTCTTCACACTTGTCACTGCATGCATAGGAGCTTCTATGGCAGAAAATTTAGCAATAAACTTTCTCCAGTACTGAGTTGCACCTAAGAAACTTCTTACCTCGGTTATTGTTTTGGGAGTGGGCCAATTCACAATGGCTTCCACTTTAGAATTATCAATTCTCAACTCGCCTCCTCCTAAAATGTGTTCCAAATAGACCAGAGAAGTCTTTCTGAATTCACACTTCAACTTCTCAAGAAATAATTTCTCTTTCTTCAAAACATCAAGCACCCTTTTCACATACAAGACATGTTCTTCTCTTGTTTTTCTGAAAATAAGTATATCATCTAAATACACAATCACAAATTCATCAAGAAATGGACGTGAAACATTATCCATAACACGCATGAAATTCATCAGTGCGTTACACAAACCAAAACGACATAACCAACCACTCAAAGAGTCCTTGTTTGGTTTTGAATGCAGTCCTCCATATATAACTTTCTGCAATTCTTACTTGATGATATCCACTTCGTAAATCTAACTTAGCGAAAAACTTTGCTTCCTTCAGTTGATCAAGAAAATCATCTTTCCATGGGAGTGGGTATCGATTCTTTACTGTTATCTTGTTCAAAGCTCTGAAGTCTACACACATGCGCCAAGTCCCATATTTCTTTAGAATCAAAATTATGGGTGACCACATGGCGAAGTGCTTGGCCTTATGAGTCCTTTGTCCAACATGTCCTTGATTTTCCTCTTTATTTCAGCATTCTCCATTATTGACATGCGATACATGCCGATGTTTGAAAGAGGACAATCTTGTTGCAACTGAATCTCATGTTGAATCTCCCTTTTTGGAGGCAATCCTGTAGGATCCTGAAACATCTCATGATGTGCATCAACTACATCATATAAATCTGATTTCAACTTAGGATCACAATCCTCAAATGATTCATGATTAACATCAGCTTTAGGCTTAATCATTAGAAGAAAAAAATTCTTACTTGAATTCACTAGCCTCTTTATATGTCCAGCATTTACCATTGCAATATTTGTCTTCTTGCGATGTGCTCTAACAATGAACTCCCTGCCATATTTGAATAAATGATATTTATTCTCATGGCGATGGAAGGTCGCTTTCCTGTCATACAAGTAAGGACTTCCCAACACAATACCTATAATATCAAGCGGAACCACATCTAATTCAACTGTATCAACAAAATGTGTAGTTATTGCAAAGCGCAATATGCACTTCTTTGAAACCTGTAAATTTGCATCCTTACAAATCCACCCAAGTGGATATGGTTTTGGATGTGGAATTGTCTCAAGATTAAGTTTCTTGACCAAGTCTTTAGAGATTAATTTTTCTTGTGACCCACTGTCAAACAGTGTTTCAATCTTAATATGTTTGGATATGACCCTCACATGAAATAGTTCAATTCTCTCTTCTTCATCTGGAGCTTGTATGTGACAGTTTGATGTACTAGTACTAGGTTTTGTTTCAATTTCTTCCCCTTCATGTTCTTCAATCCCATGGCTGTAATTTTAGATTCATCAACTGAATCCTCTCCTAAGTCATGTTGAGTTGTATCTGTATTTTTCTCCTTCCCTTTGTTATTATTATACTTGGATCTCTTTTCAGGATGTAATTTCCAACAATTTTTCTCTTCATGGCCTTCTCTTGAACAATGTTTACAAACCACTTTTTCTCCGTCTTTCTTGACAGATGCATTCTTTTTTCCCTTACCTTTTGAGGTATTGTCTTTGTTTTTCCCCTTAAAAGGTTTCTTCCTGCCCTCATCAGTAATGTTTTTCCCTCTAGCTTCTAGATGTGTGGCTTGAACACAAACTTCATCTAATCTTGTAGGGTTAAACATGAGAATAGTATGTCTTAGGTAGATATGTAAGCCTCCTATGTACTTGAGAAAAGTATCTTGTCTCTACAAATCTACCCCTAATAAGAGAGCTCTTCTCATAAATTTTTGGGTGTATTCTTGCACATTCTGCCCTTTCAATTGTCTAAAATTTTTCCATTTCATTATGGCTTTCTACATGTGAGCTAATGGATAAAATTGTTGTTTTATTGCAGTAATGAAATCAATCCATGATAGAATAATCTTACCATGCTTTTTGATCTCCTCCTTTGTCTTGGCTTCCCACCAAACAAGTGATGCACCTTCCATTCTCAATGAAGCTAGTTGGATTTTGGTATCAATCATGAAGGTTCTAAATTCTCAAATAGACCTCCAATTGCCTAATCCAATTATCAAGATTTTCCGCATTGACTTCACCATCAAACATTGGTAATTAAAACTTAACATCAAGTTTTAGAAAAGGAGTTTTACCAGTGTTCTTTGACTTGTATGGCTGATGTACTGAAGATAAGTAGAGGATGATGAGGATGAATATGAGGGTGATGATGGTGACTTTCCACTCTCTCCATTTCCTCCATTTCCCTTCTTTGATTTAACTTCATCATTGTGACCTTCCGGTGATCCCTAACCTTCCTTGTGAAGTTTGGATCCTTCTCCTTCTAATCTCTCATTCCTTTCTTGATAAAGGACTCTCACCATTTCATTCATGTGAAGGAATGCTTTCCTGAACACTCTTTCTTCTTCTTTGGGATCCACCTCTTCATGGATTTCTTCTTCTCCTGGAGGAATTTTTAATGCTGCTTCTGCTTCTTTTGGAGGTGAACTAGGTGGTGGAGAATGTGGCAATCTTGCCCTCCTTTGTTGTGCCTCACTTTGAGAACCTCTTGCTTCCACCAATTTGTCTTCTCCTCTCTTAAGCTTGAGCCTAGTAAGCATGTAAACCCTTGCAAATAGTTAAACAAATCTTTGCACACTAAAATATTAGAGAATAAACTCTAGCTCTGATACCAACCTGATCTAAAAAGAGTGTATTAGTTTGATGTGCTAAGTGTCCTTTCAGTAATAAAAACATGTACAATTTGTCTCCATTTGTTTGCTTAAGGAATGAATTTTTTAACCATGAAACATAGATGAATTTGTGAGTTTTAAGCATGTAAATAAGCCTAAATAACATTGAACAATAGTGTATAACAGAGAAATAACATCACACATAAGGTTTACACAGCAGGCATGATGAAGCAATTCACCCCTCTTGGGCTACATCTGTTGGTCCAGCTCCGAATGGCATGTCTCTCTTTTCCATTATGCTCAAAATTAAAAATACATGTGTTTACAAGCCTGTAATGGGTGTTTTCTCTACACCAGTGGCTCCAGAATGCTCAAATTAGTCTAGGTAGACTCTTGTTTCACCCAAATTGGTCGAAAATTGACCTCCCTAGCCATTTTCCCAATCTTAGCTACAAAACCTCCAGTAATTGTGGAGAACTGCAGCTAATTTAGTAATAAACCTGAAATTTAGGGGTGGCGCTAATCTTCCGCCAATGCTAAATGCTTACATTTAATATTATGGTTAGGGTGGGTGTGGCCACATGTCGACCCCCTTAAACCCCGTGGTTAAGGTTTTAAAACTCTGCACAAACAATGGAGCGAAACCGCGGTTGGAGGTAGGGTTCTGAACTCGTCGTATTAACCATCGGCATTGACATACAACTGAACACGCGCATGTGAAAAGCCTTGAAATTTTACCGCCGGAGGTTATGTTGTTAACTGACAGTTAATAAATATTGTGGTTGCAAAAGACATGTGACCACGTTGATCGTTGTCGAAGTCATGGTCTGGATAGCCGCTAGATAAATGTTTAATGTCGTTGTTTTAAACATTTCATGTGACCACGATCTTTGGACTGTCAGTGGTCCCAAACCCCAATGATATTTGTATTAAACTTTAAATAAAACCTCAGACCCTTAGTGGTTAAGACTAACTCATAGTGCAGACGATGGAAAGCTTTGCGAGCCTGCTGGAGGTCGCGGGGTCGAATCCCCCGGACCTCAATAAATTTTGGTCAACAGTTCGGGGGACACGTGGTAGCTACTGGGCTAGCCATGTGTCGCCCATGCAACAGCCCTCATCAAATTCGTACAACCCATCAAACGGCCCAGAAACAGCCACATGGAGAAATCTGATTAGTTTTGAGACAAGGGAATATTCTGAGAATATGCCACCCATGCTGACTATACATGCATGCTAACTTGGCATCCCAGTCACTCCTATCATAAAAATTTAGTTGTTTAGGAAAAAAATTAGAACGCGATATCTTCCTCATACGACATCGGTTTTTCGAACTGTTTGTAGTGCCGGAATCGCAGCGACGAGATCTACCCAGTCACTTAGGTTTGGCATAGTTTTGAGCACTTTCTATTTTGATCAAAACACATGATTTCCTAATCAACAACTCACTCAAGCTGGTGGAAACAAATACTTGAATCCAAATATATAAATTTTCCTCGATTCTCTCTTCTTGATAAAAGGATCCCTATTAGGCCTTATTCGCAGTTGTGGAAATTAGAAAAAAAATAACTTCCAATCATCTCAGAAAATACTTCCATAATTCCATAATGAGGTCATGGAGTTCATATATGGAAGGATCATGTTACGGGTCAGCCCCCAATATCAAATCACCTTGAAATACAACCTCTGCTGGATTGGATGAACAAGAAAGAAATCTCGCATTTAGATCATATCTCCAAATGGAATCAAATTAATGGATATTGGATTGGCTAGAAATCTCTAGCATTTCCTCTTGATCTTTTAATTCAATGGGAAATTTTAACAAGTCCCTTAAAGGGCGTTTCCCCCCTCAAGTGTAGACAACAGGACACCTTCATATGGAACCCAACAGCTGGAACTTTCACTGTGAAATCATGTTACTCAAAGCTACAAGAACAGTGGAATAATCAAGACAATCATATGTGGCCCCTCTGGAAATCAATTTGGAAGTCGGAATCCCTTCCAAAAATCAAGATTTTCATGTGGATTGTTCTAAAAGAAAATATTTTAACAGTAGACAATATAAAAAAAGAGGCACATAGGCCCTTCCAGATTTCTTATGTGCAATAAAGACAAGGAACCATAAACCATTGGATTCAAATTCGCAAAATTATGTTGGAATCTTCTTGTTAGCCCATTGAAAATTGGTATAAACTTCAATCTAAGCACTAATGATTTCAACACAAAATGGAAGAATTCATTCCCTTATTCCTTCAAAAAAAAGAACACCATTAAGATATTCTGTCTCAATTTATCGTCGTTCCTTTTCTGGCACTTATGGCTTGCCAGAAATAAGCAAAATTTTCAAGACATCAAGTCAAATTCAAAGAAAATACTAGCCAAGACATGGGCTCTTGCTGCTGAATTTTTGTTCTCCAAAGGAATAAAAAATATTCACAACTCATTACTTCAACAAGAAGAAAGAACTTGGATAAGCATAGCTTCTTAAAGGTTAAACTTTCCCCAAGTTCTTCTCAGGAAAGGCCCCCCCTCAATCACAATTTCTGGAAAGTTTGGCTTAAAGAAAAAGAATTCACCCTTCGGATTGGCACTCTCAAGAGACCTTGTTTGTTCTTTGATGGAACATCCAAATATAATTCGGGAAGGGCTGGAGAAGGAGGTTTTATTTTGGATCAATATCAGAACTCAAGACATGAATTTGAATGGGGTCTTGGCACAGAGTCAAATAATAAAGTTGAATCTTACGGATTTTTGTTGGGCTCCCATATTTTTCAAAAAACAAATATCTCGAATCCTGTCATATTTAGTGATTCGTCCTTCATTATACATCAAATGCTAAACAACACCACTCCAAAGAATGTCGAGCTTGAGAAAATCATCCTTCGCATTCAGGAAAATTTTATCAATCTGGGTGAGGTATCATTTTATCACATTTTAAGATAAAACAACAAAGTTGTTGATGCTCTTGCAAACAAAGCAGTTATCATATCCCAAGGTGAAGGAAAAATAGAGAATGAACATAGTTACCAATCAAATGGGAATTATTACCTCAAAACGGGAACTCTAACCCAAAAAGACTCAAAAAACATGAAAAAACACCCCAAAAACAAAAAGTGTGTAATCCAGAACGCATTTGGTTTTTTCTCGAGGTCAAATTTCAACATTTTGTAAAATTATGCTAAAAACGAAATTGTTTCTTGAAAAAAGGATTGAAAAAACACCCTTGAAACAAAACGAGTTGATGCTGGAATAACAAAAAAAAAACGTGTCACAATTTTGACACATTGTAACAATGGAATTAAATACAAAATATTAGGACATTGAAAAATCGTAAAATTCTAAAAAATTTGATACATGATGTTAAAGATTAAAAAATTATGTCTGAAGGCCTTATCACTTCTAACAATTTTCATCCATGTTGTTAAAGATAAAATATCTTGACTCTAAAAAAACCCTAAAATTGTAATTATTTTCAACCATAACATTAAAGATAAAATTTTGTATCGCATAAAAACCTTAATGACAAGTTGTAAATCTCGAATTTTTAAAACTTAAGTGTTAGGATATTCCGACACATAGGAAATAGTTAAGAATAACTTAGTCTAGTGTAGAGTTATGTAAAGTGTGTTTCTTTACCATGTACATTTGTAACTTATAATCCGATAGTCACGATTTGTAGTGATCTGACGGTTATCTCTCACCTCGGTATTAACGACACTTGATCCATGGCTTAACACCCAATTGTTCCATGATCTCTATTTAAAGAGCATGGAGGGTCATTTTTCCGGTAACTGTTTATGAGAGAAACATATGTAACTTTTCTTTTTATATTAATAAATTGCCTGAAGTGGCTGCATTGGCTTAGGCTGTGGAATGTTTCCCTCTTTGAGGGTTTTAACCACATGATTATACTGATGTATTGATTTATGATCTGTTTTTGAGCGGTGACCTTTGGTTTTGATCTATGGAACTTACCCTGTAAATTCCTACATGGTATCAGAGCTATTTTGAGGGCCGCATCCATTGTTCATCAAAATCCGAAGCCGGTTTGACTGCATGCGAATGTCGTTTTGTAGATATACTATTTTTTAACATTTTTGGGTTTGGAGAACTACTCAGTTGTGTCTGAAGTGTCTGTTACAGTGATGAATGCCTTTCGTTTCATGCGAAAATTTTTCCGGCTACCCAAGTTATGACAGTTTAGATCTAGAGGTATAAAGCATCTGTTTTGCAGTTATATTTGTTAATAGTTCTGCTTATTTCGGTTCCATTTTTTTTACTTTCGGTCTATAGGTTTTATTTAGTTGCTGGATCTATACCCTCTTCTCTTTGTATGCTCTTTGTTGTGCACTGCGTGCGATCTCGGCAAATCAGAAACAGGAAAAAGGGTTTTTTTTGCTACGTATGCTCTTTCCCCACGTCTTTGTGTGATCTCGAGAAATCAGAAATAGTGAAAAAAAGGATAGTTTCTGGTAAGGCTAACTGAAAATTTAACATTCTGTCGTAAGGCTTTGCATTTTGATTTTTTTTTTGGCTCGGTTTTTGTGTTTTTTTGTGCAGGAAAAGGCATGCACACCGAAAAGTTCAAAAAAAAAAAAAAAAAAAAAAAAACCCTTCTTCCTCTCAAACAATAACGTGATCCTTTTACTATCTCACTTGGTGAGGGGATAGTTTATGAGAATAGAGTTCTTGGGTTCAAGTCTCCTTCTCATGCTTCTTTTGTAAAAAGTTTTTATTCAAAGGGGTGGAATTTTTTTTTAAAAGCCGCACTTCATTCCGTTCCTGTAACTATTCGGCATCTACAACTCAAATTTTTGAAAGAGGCATAACTTCTTCATCCGGAAGCCGTTTTTCGAGCCGTTTTTTTTTTTTAAATGGCCTAATTTTTCGAGATCTTTCCATTGTAGCAGTTAGTTTCATCTTTTCTCAGCTTCAGTTTTTTTTTTAAATGGAAAGTGCATGCCCGGTTATTCTTAACAGCACCAATTATTTCCAATGGCTACTTCACATGGTAGATATACTTAGAAGTAAAGGGCTTTATAGAATAGCCACAAGGTAAGAAACTAAACCTTCTGATGACGATAAAGCTGCTAAATGGGAAAATAAATAAGATCAATCACGAGGGTTGATAGGAATGTCAATTTCTCAAGATATTTGATTTCATATCCTTGACATTGACACCCCTGATGAAGCCCTGGAAAAGCTAAAAACTGTTTTTGGCATTCAAAATCAAATCAGGGCCCACTAGCTTGAACATGAGTTGCTTACTTTGGACCCTAATAACTTCTCCTCCATTGAAGATTTTTTTTCCAAATTCAAGACCCTCAGAATTCTTTTAGAAGGTTGTAAGATAAAAAAAGGACGATGGTAGCCTCATCTATTGCATTCTTGCTAAGCTTGGCCCTGCATAATTTGTATTTGTTTTCGCCTTCCATTCCATTAGAGAAGCCATCATTTCTTTAGGAACCACCTACAAGAATCCCTCTTTTGATTCCTTTTGTGATTCTTTGATAAGAGAACAAGAAAAAATCTTACACCTTGGTCTTATCACTGCTGGAAGCGCTTCTAAGAAATCCTTAGCAGCCCAACAACAACCATATAAAAAGAATCCCAAGAAGCAGTATCCAAAAAAATATCGTCCTAAACCAAACAAGGGCCCTAAGCAATTTCAGCTGCAAACTGAAAAATCAAATCACCAAAATAATAAGGAAAATCAAAACAAAGGGAAGAAGACAGATAGACATTGCAACTTTTGCAATCGGGATGGCCATATAGAGTCCAAATGTTTTAAGAATATGGAAGCCTTAGAAGCAGCAATGAAGAAGCACAACATCAATTTGGAGCACTCTTCACCTTCATCTTCAGGCATGGCACTTTCTGCTTGTGGTTGTCAAGCATCAAGATCTGGTTATGCATTAAATGTATCTTCTTATTCTCCTTCTCATGAGTGGCTCATTGATTCTGGAGCTTCTTACCACATGGCTAAAAATAAATCCATGTTTTCTTCTTTAAATGATTGTAACACCAAACATATTTATGTTGATGATGATAGATCTCTTAGTGTTGTAGGATCTGGAACCATTCATCTAGATAATGGTCAGTTTAATGATGTACTATGTGTTCCTACCTTGTCATGCAACCTTCTATCTGTTTATCGGATAACTCATTCAGGTGAAGGGAAAATAGTAGAATTCTCACCTCATGATGTTGTAATCAAGGACCTCAAAGATCCTAAACATATTTTAGCTATTGGCATTGCTGATGATTCCACAAGGTTGTATAAGTTTGACAACTTTGGGTCATCATCTCTTCCCTCTTTTTTTGTTGCTCATAATGATGATGTGAGCAAACTTTGGCATGAGCGATTTGGTCACTTAAACTATCGCTCTCTTCAAACTCTATGTAAGGAAAATATGGTGACGGGCCTTCCTATGGTATCTTGCCGAGATGGTGTTTGCTCTGGATGTGTACTCGGAAAACATCATCGGGATAGTTTTGACAAACGTGCCTCTTGGCACGCTTCAGCCCCTTTGCAGCTTGTGCACAGTGATTTATGTGGTCCACTTCCTGTTGTTTCTTTCTCTGGTTGCAAGTACTTCTTAACTTTCATTGATGATTTTTCCAGACGCACTTAGGTATATTTCTTAAAACTCAAGAGTGAAGTTTTTAACATGTTCTTGGCCTTTAAGGCCTTTGTTGAGAAACAATCTGGACATCAAATTCTTAAGTTAAGATCAGACAATGGCGAAGAATATGTTAACAACAAATTTATCAACTTCTGCACTGAGCATGGCATTCAATTGCAACATACTATTCCATATACTCCACAACAAAATGGTGTAGCTGAAAGGAAGAATCGCACCTTAAAAGAAATGGCTAATTGTATGCTTCAATCTAAAAGACTTGGTCTCAATTTTTGGGCAGAAGCCATTAACTGTGCAAATTACATAGTAAATCGCACTCCTACTAAGGTTTTAAAGAATATAACTCTAGAAGAAGCTTGGAGCTCAATCAAACCAGATGTAAGTCACTTTCGTGTTTTTGGAAGTGATGCTTAGGCCCATATTCCAGATGCGAAACATAAAGCCTTAGAACCTAAGAGTGAAAAATGCATTTTTGTTGGATATTCTGAAGATGTCAAAGGATATAGACTTCTTCAACCAAAATCCAAAAATATAATCATTAGAAGAGATATAAAATTTGATGAAAATATATTGGCCTGTGAGCCTAGTTCGGCAGGTGTGCCACTTTTGGCTTGCGAGCCTAGTTCGGTGGGTGTGCCACTTTTGGCCTGCGAGCCTAATTCGGCATATGTGCCACCTCTCTCTCTCTCTTCAATTTTTAATAGCATTCCTTCTAGTTCAGATGATGACAGCGAGGATGAAATTCCTCCTCCACCTCTTGAAATTATTACTTATACTCCACTGCTTCCAAGATGGGTTCACTCTACTCAGGATGCAGCAGGTTCTCTTGCAAGTGACCCTACCAATCAGCGACATACTCGTTCTCAGTTTGAAAGAGCCTCTTCCTTATTGGCTCAAGTTCTAGAAAAACTTGATCCAGAAACCTTTGAAGAAGCCTCTGGTCATCCAAATTGGGATGAAGTTATGAATGAATAGTATCGTTCCTTATTGGCAAATGATACTTGAGATCTTGTTCCTCTTCCAAAAGGAAGAAAACTTGTCAGATGCAGATGGGTTTACAAAACCAAGTTTGGACCGGATGGAAAAGTGGATAGACATAAAGCTCGTCTTGTTGCTAAAGAATTTTCACAAGTTGAAGGCATTGACTATACTGAAACCTTCTCCCCTATTGCCAAAATGAATTCTATATGCCTTGTTATTTCCCTTGCTACCTCCTTTAGATAGGAAGTCCATCAGATGGATGTCAAATATGCCGTCTTACATGGAAATTTACATGAAGAAATATACATGGAACAACCCCCTGGATTTATCGATTCTAGCCTTGTTTTTTGCCTTAGGAAGTCTCTCTATGGTCTCAAACAAGATCCTCGGGCTTGGTATGCCAAAATGGATAGATTTCTATTAGATAATGGCTTTTCTAGGTGTCATTCTGAAAACATTGTCTACACCAAGAAAGTGGGTAAGTCCTTAACCATCCTTGTTCTTTATGTTGATGATCTCATCCTTACTGGTAGTGATCCAAACCATATAAACCATGTGAAGTCTAGCCTCAAAAAGAAGTTTGAAATGACAGACTTAGGACACTTGCATTATTTCCTTGGTCTTCAAGTCTCTCAATCCAAGGAAGGCATCACCCTCTCTCAGTCCAAGTATGCCTGTGATCTTCTACACCACTTTCACATGGAAGACTGTAAGCCAACCCCTTCTCCCTTTTAGTCTAGAGTCAAGATTTCAGTCACTTGTACTACCCCTAAAGTTGATGCTACCTTATATCGTCAACTTGTTGGTAAACTTTTGTATCTAACCCATACTCGTCCTGACCTTTCCTTTGTCGTTGGTCTTGTCGCTCGGTTTATGCACCAACCTCATGAAAGTCACTGGAAATTAGCTAAAATAATACTTAGATATATTCGAGGTACAATTTAGTTCGGAATTCATTACAATGCAGGAGCATCTCCATTGTTGACTGGTTTCACTAATTATTATTGGGCTGGTAACCCTGATGATCGAAAGTCTACTGCAGGATATGTATTCACTCTTGGTTTAGGACCTATTACTTGGTCTTGTAAGAAACAAAGTGCCATCTCTGCTATTGGAAATGGTGGAGTGTCATTAGTGCAGCGCCAAGCCAACAAGGAAGCCGTAATGACTTAAATCCGGATCTATCGTTGAACCATCGTCTGACATCAACTACTTTGGTGTGATAATCAAAGTGCCATTCAGCTATGTAAAGATCTATTTTAGCATCAGTGTATGAAACACATTGAACTCCACATACACTTCATTAGAAAGTTCATTCATGATCATGTTCTTGAAGTGCAGTATTTTCTGACCAATGATCAAGTAGTTGATATCTTTACGAAGGCTCTCATAGAAGCGAAGTTTACCAAACTTTGATCCATGCTTGGAAGTTAAAAAGTTGACGTAAGGATGACTCTAAGTAACGCCTTCTCCTATTGTGTCACTTTTGTAAATCCTTCAATCCTATCCCAATTTGTTCTTAAGGGGGATGTTAGGATATTTTGACACATAGGAAATAGGCTCCTTTTGTGTCACCTTTGTAAATCCTTCAATCCTATCCCAAGTTGTTCTTAAGGGGGGATGTTAGGATATTCCAAAACATAGGAAATAGTTAAGAATAACTTAGTCTAGTGTAGAGTTAGGTAAAGTGTGTTTCTTTACCATGTACATTTGTAACTTATAATCCGACAGTCACGATTTGTAGTGATCCGACGGTTATCTCTCACCTCGGTATTAACGACACTTGATCTGTGGTTTAACACCCGATTGGTCCATGATCTCTATTTAAAGAGCATGGAGGGTCATTTTTCCAGTAACTGATTATGAGAGAAACATATGTAACTTTTCTTTTTATATTAATAAATTGCCTGAAGTGGCCGCATTGGCTCAGGTCGTGGATTGTTTCCCTCTTTGAGGGTTTTAACCATGTGATTATAGTGGTGTACTGATTTTTGATCTGTTTGTGAACGGTGACCTTTGGTTCTTGATCTACGGAACTTACCCTGTAAATTCCTACATTAAGCTTTCAACATACTTGAACCATGAAATTATGGAGAAATTATATGACTTAAACTATTTTTAAAAATGAACAAGTAAATGAAATATTTATTATTCCAAGAGTAATTTTAATTTTAAAGGATAAAAATATATCTCTTTTAAAATCCTAGCCTGAGACAAATTTAAATCTAATTGCAACCAAAACCTAAAAATCAACCATCAAAACAAAGTGTCCCCTTTCAATAAGGCATATAATTTTTAAAAATTTTAAAAGTATCTTATACCAAATGGTAGCAATACATAATATCATAGCAATATCACTACATAATCTAAAAATTCAACATTAATTTCTATTTTCTTTTTTACTTTTAATCAAAATATCAACATTGATATATTGAATATAACATAAATTATTTTTGTAATTCATTGTTGCGCTGTGGATATTCTAAAGAGGTGAATTCTTCATAATTAAAACATATAATCCAACAAACATAGAAATGCCTCATAACTTCATGAAAAATCATATGGAAGTCAAAATATTTATTTCACGTTACCATGTAAACATCAATTACATAAAAACGTCTTAGACAATTATTCAAAATCAACCATAGGTCCTGGCACACCATCATAACCTACATCTTCAAATGAATGACTCAATGCAGATGAAGATGATCCATATTATTTTGTTTCATCAACTAGTGCTCCATCTGAGTCAACATGCATGCCCACCATTTCAGAGTTCAAAATTCTTGTAGATCTACGACTACATTCAGCAGAGTCCCATCTCAGTAGTATTTGTTCTGGTAGCAATTTCTTCAAAATATTTATGGTCTTCAACCGAAGAGTTCCTCTTTTTGTCAAATTGAATTCATACACTAGTATGTCAACATCCTCCAATTTTAAAAAATCTATAAGGTGACGATTTATATTTGCGCTCTTTCTTTTTCTCTTTCTACCATTTTTTTTTTCCAACTACCATCTTTGGCTTGTACACGCGATTGAAATGGTGGGTAATTGTGGCATACCAATGTACAAAAATAGTTGTAATATCTTCATTTTCATTAATGACTTTTATAACCTTGGAAATTTAGAATGGATAGCCAAGTGGATCTTCATCTGCTAACACTGCTATCATGCAACCCTCCTTAACATCCTGCACAAAACCCCTGTAAAGCTCTTCCATGGCTTCACGTTGTGCATGTGATCTTCTAGAACCAATATATATTTCTCTTTCCTCTACCTGTGGAGAATTAATAATAGCTTGAGACTGTTTTTTTTCAACAATGTGTGTTTCCTCGTGTTCATTTGGCATATTTTGTGGCCAAAAAAATGGAGTCTTCAAAAGTGTATCCTCATTTCTTGATCTTGAAATCATATCACTTTGATTATTGAAAAAATACTCCCACCAAACTGAATCAACAACATCAAAGTACTCATATGTATCTCTAATACATCTTTTAATTTCCTCCAGACATTCAAAATAATTTATGTCTCTCTTATGCCTTCGTGCATTATGGAGTTCAGCAACTGACTATAATAACAATATCTTTGATGAAAATATTGGACGCTCTGGAATGAACTTCAAAAATGCTAAACTTGATGATGGTCCCCATTCTGCAACAGTTAAATACTTCTTTCCCCATATAAGTGTTATCCCATCAATTTTTTTGATACGAAATTGATGCTGGAAGCTAATGTCGTTAAGTTGTTCAGTGCATTTCTCCTCACCATGCAATCCCAAAATAAACCTTCACATGTCAATATTTTCTTCCAACACATGAAAAACGGGCTCTGGAAAGTAGGATTTCTTAATATATTCAATAAATGATGGCAGGCTCCCAACAGCTTTCCTCCTCAATGTTACTGAAAAACGACTGAACTTTTGATCAATATGATCATGAGTATGTCCAATAAGAAGGAAACCAACCTTTATCTTTTTAAAAATTCTTAATTCAACGAGCATGTTTAGATACCCAAAAAGAACTTGATTTTTGTTTTCACGACTTGTGTTGTCAAATTTTACATACAGAACTTCAGAAAAAATACCAAACCAATGAGTAACCACGTCATGGATTATAGTTATGGTCAGATTTGCATCATTATGAATATTTGGAGCTGTGAAGAAAACGCTCGGAAACATCTTCTCATTAAAGACCATACAACCAACCAAGTGAAACTGAATGAAATTTTCCTCTCGTAATTTTTTTGTCGTGCAAATAAAATCTGGTAGAAGTGTTTTCTTTTGGTCCATACCATCAATTTTCAATCCCAAATATTAATTTGGATTATCATAACACTTCTTTCGATGTTTATACAACTTTTTCCTTTCACTTGTTTGTTGATTCTGATGCTCTTGAAGTTCTTTGACAATGGAAAATGTACATAAAATAAAATAAACATATGAATAAATATATTTCCATAGTTGATAACTATCCAATTTTAAAAAATAATGTTTTGAATGCATACCTCTTTCTGCCCCTTGACATTTATCTCTTTTTTCTTTAAGAGAAGCACATGTGTTGCAAACCCCCATCCTTGTCTTCTTAGGAATACAAACATTGTTAAATTCGTTCTTCCATATCCTTGTAAAATATGAATATGTAATAAAATTACCAACTCCTTCAGCAGCTTCTGCATAATCTTTGTATAAGCTGAATATTTCTCGTCTCGAGAAATTATCTGGAATATGTATTTTGTCTTTATTTGGAATACACTCTCCATGCTTTGAAAAGAAGTCTTTCATTCATGACATAGCATTATTTGCTAACGTCCCAACCTCCCGTTTATAACGTACTTCTGAATAATATGTGGTATCATTTTCTAGTTTTTCTTGGATTCTTAACAAACGAAAATTACCAACTGAATGCAACATTTTGAAAGCCTTTCTATAGAGCATAGAGCAATACATTCCCAATAGGATAATAATAACCTGATAGTGTAGATTGCATGCAACCCACTAAATATGAATTTTTCATGTTTTTATTCATTGACAAATATCTTTTCCTTTTCTCCAAAGCAAAGTTGAAATCCATATGTTCAAGCAATCCCTTCGACAATATTCACTTGAATTCAAATGAATGACAGAACTTCTTTGTGTGAGATATGTTGTCCTCACCTTTATATAACTGGAATGTTTTGGATTGATATGAAAAGGTCTAATCCTACTCCTAGTTACAATATTTTCTTGCAAGGGCTTCATCATTCCATTATTCTTTGTAGAAGCAGTTTCATCACCACTAGGAGGAATATTATCTCCACTATCATCATTCTCAACATAGTTAAGAAATTCATCAGCATCATTACCTAGAAAATATTCATTACCATCCTCACTTGAAGAAAACATTTCACAAGAATCATTTGTGCTTTTGTAACCCTGACTCAAACGAAATTCTTCACCATCTTGATCCATGCTTTCAAATTCTTCCCTGGGAGGATTCAAATTTTCATCACCATGAGTGTCTTTGAAACGGTCACTTAGAGAAAATGCATTATTCAGATATGTGCCTCTAAAATTATCATTTGCAAGAAACTCTTCATCCTCCCCTTCCTCGGTGGTGTTCTCATAATCCTTGGGATTAGGCCTAAGTGGAAGCTTTGAATCTGTATTCACTAGAATTTTTTCATCCCTCCCCTCCCCTTCCTCATTAGTGCTCTCATAATCCTTAGGATTAGGAATAAGTGGATGCCTTGAATCTATATTTATTGGAAATTCTTCATCCCCTCCTTCATCAGTGGTGCTCTTATAATTGTTAGGATTATGATGAAGTGAAAATTTTGACTCTGGAAATTCATCTCCCTCTTCATCAGTGGTGCTCGCATAATCCTTAGGATTAGGACGAAGTGGATATTTTGACGCTGCAAATTATTCATTCCCCTCTTCATCAGTAGTGGGGGCATAATCCTTAGGATTAGGATGAAGTGGAATTTTGACTCTGGAAATTTTTCATTCCCCTCTTCATCAATGGTGTTGGCATAATCCTTAGGATTAGGACAAAGTGGATATTTTGACTTTTGAAATTTTTCATTCCCCTCTTCATCAATAGTGTTGGCATAATCCTTAGGATTAGGACGGAGTGGATATTTTGACTCTGGAAATTTTTCATTCCCCTCTTCATCAGTGGTGCTCGAATAATCCTTAGGATTACGACGAAATGGATATTTTGACTCTGCAAATTCTTCATTCCCCTCTTCATCAGTGGTGTTCGCATAATCCTTAGGATTAGGACGAAGTGGATATTTTGACTCTGCAAATTATTCATTCCCCTCTTCATCCGTGGTGCTCGCATAATCCTTAAGATTAGGACAAAGTGGATATTCTTCATCCCCCCATTCATCAGTGGTGCCCTTATAATCCTTAGGATTATGACAAAGTGAAAATTTTGATTCTAGAAATTCTTCATCATGCCCTTCATCATTGGCGCTTTCATAATCCTTAAGATTAAGAGTAAGTGGAATAACTGACTCTCGATTTACTGAAATTTATTTTTGTTGCGCCTCATCAATTATGTTCTTATCATCCTTAGGATTACGACCAAGTCGAATTTTTGACTCTCTATTCATGGTGAACAAACTCTTGTTATATTCATCAATCTAAATAGAGTTGTTGCGTGACGAAGATGTTGATATTGTAGAAAGAAAAACTTCGCTATCAGAAGAACCCATGGCTTTCAACAAGAAGATGTTGAATGGTACAAATGCCTCTCCCAATTACAATATATAGCTTAAAGACTAAAAATTCCCCTCCAAATTCCCCCCCAAAAAATTTCGCGAAAAACTTTCCCTCCAAAATTTTCGTTTCAAATATTTCGGACAAAATATTCGTCTAAAATGTATTTAAAAACATTTTAATAAATTGTTGGTCTTAAAATATTTCACCGTACTTTCTATTCAAAATATCCACAAAATATTCCTTTCATGCATGTTTTTCAAATTAAAATAATTTTGTTATTTGATTGATTAAACATTGACTACATTTAAATATTAACTATAATAACTACATGCAAATATTAACTATTTTAACTATAATTAAATACATGTAAATATTTTTAATTTTCTATTTTAATCTCACATTATATTCGTCTAAAATATATTTCAAAATATTTTAATAAATTATTGGTCTTGAAATATTTTACCGTACTTTCGATTCAAAATATCCACAAAATATTCCTTTCAAGCATGCCTTCCAAACTAAAATAATTTTCTTATTTTAATGATTTAACATTGACTACATGTAAATATTAACTACATGCAAATATTCCTTTCAAGCATGTCTTCCAAACTAAAATAATTTTCTTATTTTAATGATTTAACATTGACTACATATAAATATTAACTATAATAACTACATGCAAATATTAACTATTTTAACTATAATATTAACTATAATTAACTACTTGTAAATATTTTAAATTTTAAATTTTAATCCCACATTATATTCGTCTTAAATATATTTCAAAATATTTTATTAAATTGTTAGTCTTGAAATATTTCACCATACTTTCTATTGAAAATATCCACAAAATATTCCTTTCATGCATGTCTTCCAAACTAAAATAATTTTCTTATTTGAATGATTTAACATTGACTACATGTAAATATTAACTATAATAACTACATGCAAATATTAACTATTTTAACTATAATTAACTACATGTAAATATTTTAAATTTTAATCTCACATTCGCTAGACACTAAACCAATCACACAATATTCGCTATATAATAAGAATCATTATTTCCATTCATCACATCACATCAAGTCTTATGGGTTTTGTTGGAGCAATTTTGTGGAGGTGTTGCGTTGGCATTGGTAATTTTGTTGAGGCGTTGTGTTAGCATTGGTAATTTTGTCGAGGTGTTGTGTTCGTATTGGTAACAGGAGTTTTTCTCAATTCAAAAGTTAGTTTTCCTTCTATTTTGTCCATTTAAAGACGAGTTTTGGGAAAATCTATTTTTTATGGTTTTTATGTTCCAAAACTATTTTTTATGGTTTTTAGGTTCAAAAACACTAATATTTTAATATTTTTTTAGTAAAAAAAAAAACCCTCAAATTTTTAGGGTTTTTAGGACAAAAATTTAGAATATTTTTCTTTTTTAGGATTGTTGGGTGCCTCCATGAAAGAAAAAACCAAAAAATGGCCATGCACATCAAAAAACAGTTATATTTATTCTATTTTTATTTTTTTTTAAATGCAACCGAAAATAATAATAATTTTTTTTTTTTTTTTTTTTTTTGAAATTTCATTTTTTGAAATATCATTAGATATTTTATTTTTATTTTTATTTAAAGAAAAATACATAATTGTTTTAGTTTAAATTAAACTTGTTTTTTTATTATAAATATATGTGTAGATTAAGTTAACTAATTTTAGTATTTTGCTTTTGTTTTTAAATATTTTGCATTCGTTTTTAAAATTTTAATAAAGTAAATTAAATTTAAAAACATTTATTTTTTTTGGTGGTTTTAATATTCAATTTTTTATTTTTATTTTTTAAATTTTAAATTATAATTTTTACTTTAATGTGTATTTTATATTTTAAAAAATTATTTTAATTTTTTTTTTTTTTTTATAATTTTTAAATTTATATAAAAACATTTTAAATTTATTTTTATTATTTAATTGTTTAAATTGGTATTTCATTTTATATTTAATATATATATATATATATATATATATATATATATATATATAGTATTTTAAATTTATTTTATTATCATATATATTATTATATTTTTTATTATAATTTTATTTTTAAAATTTAAAATTTTATATTATTTTAATGTATATTAAAAAATATGTATTGTTTTTTTATTATAATTGTTTTATTTAAAAAATAAATATTGTTTTTTATTTGTTTTCTTTTATTTAAAAATAAAAATAAAAATAGTAATGGGGTTGCTTATTGGGGTTTAGAGGTTGGTTGGATAGCTCTCCACGGCATTGCCTGGCCAGCCTTCAACCAAAAGCGGGTGACAAAACGCACAATTTTTTTAAATATAAATATAAATTGTTTTAATATATGATTTAATTGTTTTTAATACAAACATCAAATGTTTTAATATATATTATAAATTATATAATGTTATTGTTTTTTAAATATATAATATAAAATGTTTTAAAATTTCAAAATATATATAATTTAAAATAAAAAATTTAATATATAATTTTAAGAATTTTTTGAAATAAAATTTAAATTTTAAAATTTATTTTATATTTATAATTATAAACTAAAATATCATTTTAAAATTTAAAATTATTTTATATTTAAAATTTTTAAAATAGTTTATATTTAAATATTTTAAAATATAATATAACATTTTAAGTTTTAAAATTTAAATTTTAAATTTTAAAATATATGTTTTAATTGTATTAATTATATTTAAAATTTACTCTATTAAGTTTATATTTAATAAAACAAAACAATTAAAATTAAAACAAAAAATTAACATTAAATTTTTTTTCTAACTTTAAAAAATATTTTAATTTTAACATTGGTTAAACATTTATTTTTTTTAATACAGACTTTAATTTTAACATTGGTTAAACATTATTTTTTTATATTTTCTTTTTAATATTAAACATAAACTTAAGTTTGAAATTAATTTTTAATTTTTAAAATAAATTTAAAATTTGTTTTATATAATTTAAAACTAATTTTATTTATAAAATGTATTAAAAAAATGTTTTATATATATAATTTTTTTGTTTTTAAATGAAAAAATTATATAGTTAATTTTATTGGTTTATGTGCAATTTATTTAGTTTTACGAATAAATTTTGTTTTTTAATTTATTTTATAGATATTATTTTTCAATAAATTTTAAATTTATATTGCCAAACCTAAAAATAAAATAAAATAAAATGATTAACTAAGTTATGTGTTTTCTCATTAACTAATATATATATTTCTTTTTATCAGGAAAATGGCATTAAAAAAAAAAAAAATTATGAATGTTTCAGCACCTAGGACAGCAACTCTCAAATCTAAAGTTGCAGCGAAACGCACTATGGATATTGTTGGACACACTAAGGACATTGTTGCACACACTAATAAAATTCAAGCGAGTGGCCCATCAAATTCATTAAAGCTTATTTCCGAATGGAAGGACACAGAGAAAATAAATAAAACTGATTTTTCATGGTATCTTGAAGACAATGAAACGGAGGCTGATATACATATATAACTTATTTGTGGTATGATTGACTTACATGAATCATATCAAGTGATGGGCAGAGTACGAAACATATGTATGGTGTCGAATACAAACACTATTTATGTTATTGCAAGGGTGGCTAATAAACGTGACAAGGTTAGATATCGTTTATCAAAGGTCTAGTATGACACAAATGAAATATCTACAAAGTTGTCTGCAGAAATCTCAAGTAACATTGTAAATAACATTGTAAGTATGCTTATTTATATTTCTGCTATGCATTATTGTAAGGATCATTCAATTTTTTATAAATTATTGATCATTGACATGTTTTATTTTGTTTCATAAGATTTTGTTAAAGATCTTTCAAATATGTTTGCATCTTTTATCACTGTGATCAACACTTTCCACACACACGGAAGAGGAAAGGAGAATGAAGCAAATATCAATTGCTCGTGACATTGCAATAGTACAAAGAGGATATCAACCAAGAGTCACTAAGGTAGGTCAATCTAGTAAACCTAAACATGTTGTTTTTGAAGATGTGGAACATGAAACTCAAAATTATGATTGAATTAGTGAAGAGATTAGCACTGTTGTGCAAAAGGAGAAAACAAATCAGACACCAAAAAGAAAAATGGCCAAAGATGTCTCTCTTTTACGTAATGATGAAGAGCTTGTTTATAAAAAAACTGAAAGGTTAACCAATAAGAAGAGGAAATCAAATCTTGGTCAACCTGTAAAAGTTATGAGCAGCAGTGAAGAACAAACTGAAAGCTCTAAAGGAAGCAAAGAAATTATAACAACGAATGCTGAGTTAGAGGGTGGCATTATTAAAACAAAACAAAATGCCATTCGATGTGAGTTGCGGAAGAATAAATTAATTTATGGTGGTCAAACATTTGAGTTTAATGACAGCCAATTTTATAGACCAGATGAAGGGCAATCGCAATATCAAATTAGAAACGTCCATCACCTACATGTACATAATCTGAAAACATTGTTCAGGATCAATCCATATGCACATGTGGTGGATTATGTGGTTCTTGTTGATCCACGTCAGGTTCCCAACAAATAAGCATTTGACAAGACAAAATGTTTTGATTATAAATATTATGTAATTGGAGGGAACCATTCGGTAGATGCTAAAAGACAGTTGATTGAGGAATATCCCAATAACTATCTTTAACAGAAACATAATCAAATGTATTGGCATGGGATCATAATGCAGATAATGAGTACATAATGAAAATTACTTTCATCCATAGGGTCAGATTTATTCGTAATGAATTCATAGAAAAATGTGGTTGGGATAAGGCACAAGTTAGTCTAACATTTCGAAAGAAATGTTTAATGGAAACAAGTTATCAAATTGATGAAAAAATCAAAGCAAAAGATAGAAAAATGCATTTAAATATATTCAAAAGCATAGATAACATTTTTCAGTTAGCATTTAGAACTCGGGAGATATGGGATTTGATTGATGAGATTTTTGAGCGGTGGGAGAATATTTCCATAAAAATTTAGAAGGTTAAAATAATAAAAAGAGTAAACACATAATATGTACCAACAGTAAAACAGGGCTTGAAATGAAGCAACTTCCAGAGGATATGACTATCACACCTTGGAGAACAATGTAAGGAGTGAAGGACGAGAAACTAGTCAATTCAATACTATCTCGTGTGAAGTCGGGTGAATTATCAATGGATGAAATGTGTGCAGAATTTCAAAAGTAAGTTTCTTGAATTATTTCTTATTTTCCTTTCATTATAATTTTCTATTAAATAGAACATAATGTTGTTGGTAGAATTTGTTATACATGCCACTCTATTAACAGTTTTAACTTTATTTATCCAATCATAAGATTTTTATGAAAATACAAGAACATATGGTTAAAATGTTGAATGAAGACAGTTGGGATGATGTTGTGCGCCACTACCCAGAATCAAGTTCTACAGCAACACTTAAAGATTTTTATATTGCATTCAATAAAGTATGTTGATTTATACATTCATTTTATTCATATTTAAACTATTTTTATTTTATTACTTATACATATAATTTTTATGTCATTAAAGATGTCGAAGAAGGATGGAAATGGAGTACCAAATACTTTCAAAAGTTTTATTGAAAAAATTAAGTTGGAAAAGATGAGAAAGAAGCGTCTTATGAATGTTGAACTTGATCATACTCTTAATCATTTCATTTGGAATGGGCTCAACAGTGTCCAATATCAAATAATACAAAGTGACTGTGAAGACATTGCAAAACTAATACCTAAAAGGGAATATGCCCTAGTTATTGCAAATATTCTTCATGGTTTCAATTTCCCTGACATTGAATACGATAGTGAACCATATACTTATCAAACTTTTAGTAAAGTGGTTATGGGCTTTCAAGAAGTGACAACATCACCACTTTGGATATTTGTGACATTTCATTTAGACACACAATTTGCAATGTTATTAACAAGCTTCAAGGGAAAAAAAAAACTCAAGGATGCAACTTACATGGTAAAACTTTGAAATTGTATATTCGACTACTGTTAAAAAAATTTATTTATGTACAATTTAATTGAACATTTACTATGTTATGTTACAGGCAGAAGTCAAATATTGTTTCTTCCAAAGATCACCCTATTATAAGTGATTGTGAGTCATCCATGTTGAATGTTGGACAAAAGAGGATAGCTATAAGTGTATTCTTATGAATCGAGTAGATGGGAAGAGTCATAGTCAAGTATTGGTTCATGATGTAGTTGTAAGAAAACTAACAAATGAGGATAAAGATGCAAAAGGAGATATAGTTAACATTTATCATAAACCACAAGCATTGATTAACTATCTTATAGATTTATGTTCAAATGAAGGAGACTGGGTTTTGGATTTATTCTCAAGTTCATGCAAGTTTTATTATACAAATTTGAATTTAAATCTTTTATATTTTACCTTTTATGTGTTTATACTAATTTTCTTATTTATTTCTTTTGTGCTTGATGATTAAGTACAACACTAGCATGTTGCCTACAAAAAGGAAGAAATTGCATTGCCATTGAGAAAGACCCAATGCAATGCAAATTTATTCAACAAAGAATTAACTCCCTTAAATTTCTTCCCGATGCAAAGCAAAAAGTTGGTTTGAGGAAAAGATATTTTAATGAATCATGTGTGGGAAAAAAAGCAAAGGAACATCAACCACCATTATATGGAATGATTGGAAAATGACACTTTGGAAGATTTGCAGACATGAAAGATCCATTAGAAGATGACGATGACCAAAATGAAGCAGAAAATGTTGTGGAAAAAAACATTAATGATGTTCTAGAAGATGTTGAACATGGATTAGTTGATGTTTTTGATGATCTTTAAATAATGATTGCAAATAAAGCTCAGTGTTGAGATCTATTAATAAGTTTTACTTTTAGTGTTTAGACTTTCATATTTTATGAGAAGAATCTTTATTTTTCGCAAAAAACCTGTGATTACTATTATTTTTTGACATAAAATTCAATAAAAATGCTATTTTCTTAAGTTTCTTTGTTAAGATTTTTCCAAAAAATTAGTTTATTTAACATGTTTTTTTTATTAAAAAGTCTCTAAAAGTGTATTTTTTGCATTCTATTTATATTGAAAATGTGTATTTTTTTGTCATATGGTTCAAAATATTGGTTTTTTAGCAACAATTATTTGATGTGCATTGAAATATTAATTAACAATACATAAACATATAGAAAATATAAACTTTATAATATTTACCCTTTTTTTAATTTTTATCTATGTGAAAAATGAAGATTTCATTACAAATATATATATATATATATATATATATATATATATATATATATATATATATTCTTTTTAAAACACAAGTACATAAATGCACATAAAAATAAACATCCCACGGAGGAAGAAGACATTAGAAATATATAGTGTCAAAATCGATCCTCTAAAAAAATTGGGTGATGATACACCACCACTATTCAAAATGGACATAAAAAGCATCACATTAAAAACAAAAATAAAAATTAAAATTAAAAAAAGGGTGATTCTGCATCACCACTTTTCAAAATCGGGTGTTTTTCTTGCTACCTCAAAAAATTAGGTACCAGTTCAGTTACCTATTTAATCGGTAACTATGTTAATGATGTTTCATAACAAAGCATCCCTTAGTTTTCCCTCATGCCTCTGCACCATATCCTTGCACTTTGGATTTGCAACACTCATTCTATGCGCCTGCTTGAATCTTCACCATCTTTTTTCCTAAGGTTTTCGTATTTTTCCCTTCCTCGCTGCTCCATGTAGATCTTGCTTCTCTCCCCATATCTCCTCCTTCCTCAATTTCCTCCCTCCCTCGTCCTTTCCTTCCCTTGTGCTCTCCCCTCTCTCGCCCTTATCCTCTCTATCCCTCCTCTCCCCGATCTCATTATATCTTCATCTTCGCTCCCTTCATGCTCTCGATCCTCCCCTTCTGTGTATTGTTGCCCCTCTTTCATAGCCTATGTTTTCCCTTGTTGGATCACCCTCCCCGCCTCTGTTTTCTTTCCTTGGGCTCCTAATTTCTAATTTCTTCCCCCTATCCTCCTCGGGTCAGTTTCCCACTCTCTGTCGTCCCCCTCTTCGTCGTCATGGACTCTCCCCTTCCCGCTTCTTGTCATCAATGCAAAGGCAACAAATTTATGATCGAGCATGTCAAAGATCTTCTCAATCAGTTGAAAGATCAAAACAGGGAAAAGAATGCAGTCATCATGCATCGTCTCACATAATATAAGAAGGGCTACGAAAATCTTAACAACAAATGTGTCAACATGCAAAACACGATCGATTTCTTGAGGGATGTCATTCCCAAAATATCATAAGGAAGCTCAAGTTCGTTGGATCGCAACAGTAGGATCTACCCAGGAGAAGAAAGGACTGTCAGCAAAAAATAACAGCGCATGTACATGAGCAGCTCCTCTATCATGGAAATGCTTGTCTTTTTGTATATGTTTCTACCATCTACAGCACACCTCAGTCTTAGTGTTAGTCTAAATCTCGGTCTAAATATTTGCAGAATATATGGTAGATCACAGTC
Organism: Pinus albicaulis; assembly: GCA_034641835.2. Taxonomy (NCBI): domain Eukaryota; kingdom Viridiplantae; phylum Streptophyta; class Pinopsida; order Pinales; family Pinaceae; genus Pinus; species Pinus albicaulis. The sequence goes on along the minus strand of CM076582.1, from coordinate 124,431,096 downwards.
ACAGTCTCAGTCTCAAATTTCCCAATATTAGATTGTAGTAATGAAATGCAAATACATGTCTTCTCCAACAATATGTTCAAATTTATAAGTTGTGTTGTAGGAGGATCCTTTTGTCTTGATGTAAAACATATGGATGCAAAAAATGCATCTAGATGCATGTATCTCTCTTCCATTTTACTTCTATTAGCAACTATGTATGTGGGAGCTTTGCTTCCTTTTTGAAATGTAATACAAAATACCTGATTATGTTAAAAAAAAAGGTGGCCATACCTTCTATGCCAATGTTCACATGGACTAATATCTAAATGCACTAGAGCTTGAGGAAGAGGTGTTAGAAGTCTACATAGCCTCCCCTAGTGAATCCAAATAGTCTTATCATTTTCAATACTAGATTCATTAGCCCATACAATAACCTTGCCATCAACAAATGAAACCCTCTCACCTTTATCTTCTAAGCAAGAAATAGAAAGCAAGTTCTTTTTCAAACCTGGAACATATAATACATTGTTGAGATGAATATTTCCACCATTTTCCAGATCTGAGGTAGATCCAATTGCTTTGACTAAGTAGCTCTTTTTGTCTCCAAGTTCAACTAAATGGGAGGAGATATCTTTTGATAAAGTTTTGAGTTGAACACATTCCATTGTCATATGTCCTGAGGCTCCACTATCAATTACCCATATACTATCATCCTCAAAAGTACTTGTAAGAGCGAAAAAGAGACTTCCATCCACAACATATTTAGATAGCTTGGAGATGAACTTGATGACGCAACCTTTGATAGTTTCAAGGATACTCCTAAGAGTCTTGAGGCCTTTCTTCATATAACTTGCCACTAGAGAGGGAGAGAAAAGATTGATAACTGCTTCAAGAATGTCTTCCAATAAGAGTGCCAAAAAAAGTGATCCTCATGTTGTTCATCCTTCACCTTAGCTCTATACCATGTTGAGAAATCAATAGCCTTGTAGATTAGAGTTGATTCTTCTTATTTGATAATTGCTTGTGAGTGTTTGTTGACTTTTATTTTATTATATCTTTTTCATCAAGAAATATTTTTAAAAAAAAATGTGCATGAAGATCACATGAGACAAAGAACACTAGATATAGGCTCCAAGTCAAGGCAAAACCCCATAGGGGGGAAACCACAAACAACTCCTCTTCTTGTAAAATAAAATCAAAGAGGGGTATCCAAGACTACAGACCAAGACCTCCACAAGGAACCAAGTCAGCCCTCATTCAAATCTCCTCCAACCAAACTAAGTCAATAAGAATCAAAGTTGATCAAACCTCTTCAAGTCAAAATTTCAAATCTGCAACTTCGTCCCTGGCACCTTCGCAGAAACAAAATTTTGGCATGTAATTTGAGGAGCAACCCCAACAACTTAAAATGTGTGAACAAAGACAAGCAAAATCTCGAATTTTCTTCCTTCCTTGGATTCTTCTCTCTCTTCCTTGGTCTTCGCACTTCTTCTCTATTGTTTAGAAATCGAATTGTGAGTGAGCGTGCAAATGAGGTCAAAGTATCTTCTTTTTATAGCCATCCAGGAAGTCGAATTAGGCCCCTTCAAGGCCGACTTGACAAGGCAAGGCCAACTTGGTCTTGTGAGACAAATTGACTCTTTTTTACTCAAAATAATATTTTTCCTTTTATTACAAATTGTCCAAATGGGACTTTAACATATGACAAAAATTATTCTTGACTCAATAAATCCTAGAAGCATGAAGAACATGTTTTGACTAGAAAAATAATAATAATAATAAACGTATTTTTCTTCTTTTTGCTTTTTACAAGGAATATATATTAATACAAGTACAAAGATAATTATGAAGACCAAATCTAGTTACAAATAGCTAGAAGAGCTAATAAAGAGATAGATTGGTCGCCAAGGGATATTGGTTTGAACCTTAGAGGACAAACAAATGGATTTTCAGCAAAACTAGCATTGAACATCGAAAGCTTGGAAGGTTACAAAATCTCGGTCAGAGAGTGTAAAGCTCGTATTTATAATAAATCTTGAGCACAAAGAGAGTTAAACATAAACCATTTCTTGTTGATTATTCCAAAATGGGCATCCAAGGTAGATATTGTATGTTATTACTATGTTTTTTTCAGCACTATTTTACTCATTTAAATTGCAATGTTTAAGTAATATGTATGCAGATTATATACAGAGTGAAATGGAAACAAATATAAACATTTTTATTTATGCAATATTCATTATAGCAAAAATATCAAGATGACTCATTTGAAGGATTCAAACCCAAGGATATGATGCTCTAATATCACAAGTTATGGACCAAATTCCCCAAATACATAAAAAAATAGAGAGAAGTAACTCCATGTCTTTAGAATGGTAAAGATTCAACGAATAAGAAGCCACTTTAAGGGGCGACCTCCCTTTAAAATATATCCAATGTACAAGACAGATGTTGAAAATGTAGTGAGCAAGGTCTTTTGGCTTGTTCCTTAACCAGTGAAGTCCTCGAGTTGTCCTCGTGAGTTAGACTTCAATTAGAATGAATTATTTCCGATTTACTGTAATAATCATCAATTAACATGCGTAGAGTTAACTGGAGTCTTCATTAGTTTGACTACTGAATGAGGTGGCAGTTAGCAATTCAGTTAGAGTGAGTTGGTCTTCAATCTTGATTGAAGGAAGAACGAGTTAGCCTCCAGTGTTGATTGGAGAGAGAACAAGTTAACAACTCCAGTGATTATTGGAAGGAGAGCAAGTAAAACTCTTTGTTAACTCGCAATCATATCTCGAGTTCTAAATTTGGAACTGGGCCTCCTTGCATTTTCGAATTGGGCCTATAAAGAAAGGACGAAGGCACAACGAATTCTCATTGTTTTGTGCACAAAGTTCTATGTGATAAGACAAAGCTCACGAGTTTGTAAGAGAGCTTTGACTGTGGAGAGCGCAAGAATTGTTCCTAAGAAATAGGAGGAACAAGTGCGCTAGGATTTAGGAGTTGGTTCTGCAAAAAGAAGAGAAGTTGGGTCCTAAGAAATAGGGTTGCCAAGTGCGCAAGAAAATAGGGATTTTCCATATAAAATAGGAGTTGATCTACGCTAGAGAATAGGGGCTCATGTGCACTAGGAAATAGGGACCTAGTGCGCAAAGATCAAGCAAAAGAGAGCAGGATTTGCAAAGCAATTCAAGGAGTCAGCTGGGGAAGAATTGTATACTAGAGGGTTGAGATTAAGCAAGATCTACGCCAGCCAAGATCAATTGCATCAGCTGAGAATTGTGTGAGAATCCGAAGGCTTTCTCAAGAGAGACAAATTGCTTTCTAATAGATTCAATTGCTCCAAGACAATCAATAAAATAGCCACATCAAGCAAGCAGGTTTTCCTTGTTGGGTTTCCTGAGAAGAAATAAGTGTGTCAATTTGTGTGATGTGTTTTTATTTTGCTACTTATAAGTTGTTTAGAGGCTCAATATCTTCATGAAAGTTATTATTTATTCATCTAAGCAGTTGCAGAGTTTCTTGGAAATTTAACACAAGATGCCTATACAAATTAATATATTTTATTATAAATAGGAGATAAAGTGAGCATATGATATAACCCACCACTAAGCCACCTAACCATAACTAATAATATATTAATTAATGTATGACAAACTCTGTGTTGGTGAATCAATTTGGCCATATGTTAAAAAATTACAGATCAAGCTTGATGTAGAACAACCTTTATGATTTCAAAATTTAAATATATTTACGCATAGTCTATTTGTACATTATAAAGATTTCTTAATGTGAAAAGAATTGAATACCCATACAAATTCCTTGAAATGCAGCAACTGGAAATATTTATTCTAACTAATAAATTAATTATGCAGCTTATTTTGTTTACGACAAAATAATGAAATATTCACTGCAATTTCTTCACCAAATAAAATATTGCAGAAGCAAAAAAATAGGAAGAAATACTAGCACACAGACACAAATTTTGACACTATTATTTTTGGACAAAAGTCCCTGAAAAAACCCAATGTGGGAAAATCGGTGCAGCAGTTGAGGGTTTGTATTTTATTATACGCAACGAAAAATCTGAGTGCAATCTGGATGCCGAAAATTGGCAATACTGCAAAGAAAATACTAGAAAAAATAGTGAGGAAATTTTCCTTGCCCCACAAGCAATCCAACACTGAAACTGGCCTAAGAAACCCCTCTGCGAATTTCCCTATGTCACCCTCTACGCAGGAACAATTTTGCACTACCTGAATCTCTCTCTAAAATGTTTGTCCAGCCTTCCACTGACTTTGGAAGTGTCCCTCCCGGCCTCTGTGAATTTTTCTCGCCTCCGGATCTCTAAAACGACCTCTTAAATCTGCAAATTGAACCGACTCCTATAGGATATTGCGCAACTTCTTTGTGGTTATCTATGCTTCCCTACAAATGACTCCCCATAACTGGAAAGCCTTATATTGTTGACCTGTCTTGCCACCTACAACTCACCCATTGGCTCGATCTCCACTGTTGAATCATTCCTGCTACTGGGAATTCGAACTGCCTAAGGCAACTGAGTATCTACACTGGTGTGTTCTCCATCTACCCAACGACCTCCTCTTATAATCTCCAATAGGGACTCAAACGGCCAAAATTAAAGCTTAATCGATGGTTGAGATCATCTCCAAGTGGATCTGTGTGAGTTTCTAGACAATTCTCACATTTCTCAATTAATTACTATTAATTAAGATTGTTTAGTGTTCGGAGAAACCACAGTAGCCATTTATGAGTCGACGTTTCGAGTCTATAACTGATTTCCCCCTAAGTTAGACTTAGGCATATTTTAATTATTGATCAATAATTTAGTTGAGCCATCTTTAGGTGGAATTTCCCTAAATGATTTTTGGGTGTTGGAGAACTCTTGTGTTTTAGTCTCTCTAGAAAATTTCGAGACTAGAACACCATCCGATGCTACAAAAACTAATACTCCCTCTTATCAAGGAAGGTGTTCTCTCTAGTGTTGCACAACTACCACAACACCTAGTCTCTGCATCATCCTCCCATACATGTTGTTGATGTTTGACAACTGTAGTTGCATGCTATTGTCCATCAAACATTTTCCTGACTCTAATTCATCCGCTGTTGACTGTAGTTCAACCATGTTGCATCTGTGTTGTTGTTGATACTGCATTGAACATCTTGTATTGCTACCAACTTTGCATCTGCATTACAACCCAACTAACATCCCTCTCGTTGTTGTTGCTACTACAAACACGCCACTGAGAAGCATCCAAAATATTGAATCAATTGTGTCTGTGTTACAACAGTCTTTCGAGTTTCCAATTATTACTAGACTCTGCACTTTCCACTGGGAAGTTTGTGCTACTATTGATTTTGCATTGAGCCTCCTGCTCTGTTATCAACATTGCTTTGTGCTCCTCAATATCTAACTACAACTAGTATGCAACTATCACTCTGGAATATGATTGCATCTACTGACACTAATCCTCTTGCTATTGAATCATGTGGGCCCATGTAGCAAGGGTAACGATCCATGAGGAACCACCATCTTCTACTCACCTCAATGGACCCTTCCCAAATCTTTGCACAACTCTAGGACTAAAGCTCGATATCGCCCCACCTCACTCCTGGAGGTATGGCAACGTACATGGCGAAATATTCCTCCAAGCTGGAAAACAATTTGTCTATCTTTGTGGATGTTGTTGCCTAATCTTGCTTGTCTTTCTTCCTCTAAGGACATTGAGTATTGTAGTGGAAAAACTCGCCACACTTGAAGCACTTGATCTTAGATAGATCCTTCCTCTTCTTCTCTCCCTGCGAGCCTTGTCCCTAACTGGGACCTTTTGCTTTCCCCTTTGATGCAAGGGCCACATTGTCTTCCTCCTTCACACCTTTTGATCCCTTGTTGTTGCTATCGTTGATGAAGCTATTTACTAGAGATCACCTCATCTCTTCCTACTACAGGTCTGACCACATCATGTCCTACCCTGGTAATGTATCTCGTCCCAAAATGCCTTGGGCAAAGATTTTCCATTCCTTGGAGAAATTGTTCGGGGCCAAACACACAAGCTTTGTATCTAGAGGTGTCTCTCCTACAACTACAAGCTCATCCTAGATATCCTGAAGTCTAGTGAGAAAGGGATCAATGCCTTCACCCTTCTGTATTAGAATATTCCTCAGCTTTTCTTTCAAGAACATCTTTTGTTGCTTGGAAGGATTATGGTATAGCCCTAAGAGAGCATCCCACATCTCTTTGGTTGTATTCTTGCCAGATATATGTGAGACTATATGATCCTGGACTCCATCCAGTATCATTTGCTTCACCTTGGCCATTTCTTTCCTGAATTCTCTCAGTTGATCTGCATCGGTAGGTTCTGCCACAACGTTTTCTACATAGGTTTTCAAGTCGTGCATATCTAACATGAAGGACATTTTGGCCTTCCAGATGATATAGTTGGAAGCTCCTTCCAACCTATCCTTATCTCTAAGCCCAGTTGCGGCCATCTCTGCAAAAACTCGACTTGTAATGGAAATCTCCCTCTTTCTCCTGCTCGGTTGTTAGCTCTGCTATTCGCATTCCCTTCTAGAGTGAGAAAATGTGTTTGTTGCTACTGCCTGCAACAACTAGAAATATTGGATTTCCGAAGCTAGAAACCCTTTGAGATAAATTCCCTCTGTGTGTACACTTTCTCTTCCATATGGCATTGAATATGCTCTAGCAAACTACTGCAAACCCTTTGTGCCCGGATAAGAAAATCTGCTCTGCGAAAATACTGAGTTGTTGCTCCCTCTGCCTGATGGAATCGCTTTTCTAGACAAATCGAATTTCCTGCAACTGCAACTGGAAAATCGAACCCTTGTCCAGAAATTTGCACTGCCTAGTTAGGCACTGCACAGCCTCAGAAAAATTCATGATGTTTATCCATCTGAACAACAAAATTTTCCTCCTCCGACTCTGAGCCTTCTATCTATCAAATAAGCTCTAATACCATGTGAAAATTCCTTGAATTGCAACAACTGGAAATATTTCTTCTAATTGATAAATTAATTGTGCAGTTTATTTTCTTTACCGCAAAATAATGAAATATTCACACTACAATTTCTTCACCAAATAAAATATTGCGGAAGCAAAAAAATAGGAACTGAGAAATACTAGCACACACACAAATTTTGACACCATTATTTTTGGAAAAAAAAAACCCCAAAAAAAACCCAATGTGGGAAAACCAGTGCAACAGCTGAGAGTTTGTATTTTATTATATGCAGTAGAAAATCTAAGTACAATCTGGATGCCAAAAACTGGCAATCTTGCAAAGAAAATACTAGCAAAAATATTGTTAGGAAATTTTCCTCACCCTACGAGCAATCCGACACTAAAATTGACCTCAGAAACTCCTCTACAAATTTCCTTGCGTTAGGCTCTGCATAGGCACAATTTCGCATTTGCCTAGATCTCTCTCTGAAATGTTTGTCCAACCTGCCACTAACTCTGGAAATGTCTCTCCCAACCTCTATGAATTTTTCCTGCCTCCAGGTCTCTGAAACGACCTCCTAAATCTGCATATCGAACTACCTCCTAGAGGCTATTGCGCAGCCTCTTTGTGGCTATCTCTACCTCCCTACAAATGACTCCCCAGAACTGGAAATCCTTCCTTTGGAAAATGCTTACCTCTCCTACCACTTGCAACTCACCCATTGGCTCAGTCTTCACTGTTGAATCACTCCTGCTATTGGGGATTCGAAGTGCCTAGGGAAATTAAGTATCTACACTGATGTGTTCTCCATCTACCCATCGATCTCCTCTTATAATCTCCATTTGGAACTCCAACGGCCAAGATTAAAACTTAATCAATGATTGAGATCATCTCCAAGTCGATCCATGTCAATTTCTAGAGAACTCTCACCTTTCTCAATTAATTACTATTTATTAATCGATTTCTCTAAGTTAGACTTAGGAATTTTTAAATTATCAATCAATTAATTTAATTGAGCCATCTCTAAGTGGAATTTCCATAAATGATTTTCGAGTTTTGGAGAAATCATGTGTTTTAGCCTCTCCACAAAGTCTCAAGACTAGAACACCATCTGATGCTACAAAAACTAACATATTCATGCCTAACAAAGTTGTAATCACGATTTAGGAACAATTGATGTAGATGGGTAAAAATCTGAAATTGCTTTAAATAGCACGTAGCCATAGAGCATGAAAGTGAGAATAATAAGAAAAAACCAATCTTATTGGATTCTATATTCATTGAAGAGACTATGACATACGAGTGCTCACTTTATGAAGTTAAACGTGTAGCTAAATCTTATGGAGATGATAATGTTCTGCTCACAAATTAAGCGACTCTTAATACTCCATTCAACGCAGGAAAACATCAAGATAAGATCCTAACCTCCTTTCAATTCCATAAAAAGTCACACGTAATGCGTTATCCCATAGTTTAAGGTTCTCATTAACTATGAAACTGTAGACATTACATTTCTCAAAATAGTAACAAACGCATTATGCCATTGGAAGCCTAGCCCCTTTACCTACGACCCGCGCTTAACAGTGGAGAGCTACTCTAAATATTTGAATGCTACCCATAGAAGTGAATGCTACTTTTACATGAGGGTGTTGTCAATATTTGAACTAATCAACCAAGGCCAATGATGTTTTTAGAATAGCTTTCTCTTATCACAATCCAGCACGCATGTCCTCCGAATCTGGGAGAACTATAATGAATGTAAGCAACTTTACAGCATTCAAATTGTTATCCTTTGGTAAAAAATACATGAGCGGGGGTATCTGTTCTACCAAAGTCACCCAGGACTTGCACCTGACTCCAATTGCAGGGAACAGCCCATCTGCAAAACATATGCCCTAGAGGAGGTGAAACATGCAACCCACTCACACCTCTACTTGATAAACCTAATGCTGAAGTTGTAAATATTGATGCTGTGAATCTCTGAAATAATCAACCAAGGCAATTATATTGTCTGATTAGCTTGCGCTTATCACAATCCAGCAGGCATGCCCTTCATCAATCTGAGAGGATTACAATTGGCAACTGGAATCTCTTGGCTAAAAAACCATGGGTGGGGGTGTCTATTCTGCCAAGGACTTGCACTTGACCCAGTCGCATGGAACAGTCCATTTGTAAATGTGATATGGGCCACCTACAAGGGGCGAAACCTACAACAGCTTACTTGCACAGAGAAACCAGTGCACAAGGTGTGAAACATGTCACTTTGGGGATTTGAATCTTGGGAAGGGGAATAAATTATAACACATGCCGCCTTGGGGATTTGAATCTTGGGAAGGGGGATAACACTACACCCGATTACCCATCCAACAAACACCCCATTGACCACCAAAGCAAAACGTGAATGATTTTAAAATATGGTTAGTTGTAAAAAGTTGTCATGGGAGATCGAGTACCTATTGTCGCATTTTGGTTCCTGGTTCCTTCAGCAACCCAAGGAGATTTTGTGTTGATTGCCCCGGGATTTTGTATTGATTGCCACTTCGTCAGCTCAAAGGGATTTTGTATTGATTGCCCCTTTGTGATCCCATGGCATTGACCTTTATCCTCACCCACTTTTTCCTATAATATACTAATAAGCTCAATGGACATATCATTTTATTGATAGAACATTTGACACATCTTTGAAATAAATAAATAAACAAAATATTCACTTGAAATCAATAAATAGATGAAATTTTTCACTTGAACGACAGGCTATGATTCATGATCAACAGATTAATTTCTTTTAGTTTTCAACTCTATATCTGACAGTGTTCAACTCTATATCAATTAGTACTTAGATATATAAATCTCCAAAAATTGTTTCTATTTACAGAAATAGTAAAAATAATGATAATACCATATACATCTCTAAAGAGATAAACACTACGAAACTAATGAAGTGGATACTGGAAAAAAATGATACTGGAAGTGGATGCTGGATAGCAAATAGAATTTCTAAACTGGAGAAGATTTCGCCAGTTTCTTTATTATGAAGATGCATGTTATTTTCAACTCAATTGAAGATACAAACACTAGGTTCCCGGTTTATAACAAAAAAATATCAATTCCTGATCATCAAAAGTGCCTCCACTTTAACAGAAAGCTTTCTTCATAATCGAAGCTCTCTCAAATAGAAAATAAGGACTGCCATTCAAAATCAAAAGACTGCCTGGTGCTCAACAAATAGAAAAGTATGTACTATGATTTTGAGCGGAGAAAGTCCACGGTAATTGGAGCATTTTCCTGTAAGTGAACATTGATTAGATCAGGTGGTTTGTTGGTGTGATATGAATGTGTTTCAATGGAAAGTACTGAAAAGCGCAGTTGTAACTATCAATTTAATATAACCCCTTAGAATGAACATTTTCTCCAGACTTGAAAAAGGGAACAATATATTTTAGTATCTGGTTACCTGCAAGTATCGTTTCATCAACATTGTGGTGCTGGGGTTAAAGCCCTCAACTGGCTTCCCTTCAGTGCGAGACAAGTTTAGCTGAGCTCGTACACGAGATGCCAATGACTGTAGAAGATAATAAAAACCAATATGAAATTGATCTGCCCACTAAATTTCCTTTTCTCACAATTCAAGCTAAAAGACGTTCTGTGTGATTGTTTTGACAATACCTTGCCAAGCTCCACGCCCCATTGGTCAAAGGAATTAATGCCCCAAATGAAACCTTGAACTGCAATCCTGTGTTCATAAATTGCTAACAACTAATGTGCCAAATAAAAATCAGTGTTAGCCCAAATAATATTCAGCACACCCTGGAAGTTCAAGATTCGTAGGAAAGCTTTAACACCATGTAGCTAATAATAAAGGGAACAATATGAGATTACCAATGCTAAAGCGAAAAATGCATCTTTGCAATGAAAGGGTAATTGAACATCGGTTGAGAAAGTTGCAGAATCCAAATTGTTAAGAAGAAAAGGTTTTTCAACCAACCTGGCCTACACTATATGCCGTCAATGATGGTAGTAAGATGCTTAGTGATGGTCGATTCCCAGAGAATGTCTGCATATAAACCATGTGAAAATTTTGAAACCAACTGATAGTTATCAAAAACAAAGATTCATCTTTTACAAAGCTTCAATTTTACCTTGTGTGCAATAAGATGATCAGAAACTTTCTCATTCCTCAACTCCTCAGGAGTCTGTATGAATTTGAAATCATACGGGAGCTTCAGTGATTATTTCTATTTACAGAACTTCATATGCAAAATTTAGAAAGCAGATAAAAAATTATTTTATTTCCAAGGACCCAATTTGGGGGAGTTACCTTCCCACAGGCAAGAGCATCCGGCTGTGCAAAAAAGTTAGACATGAGCTCATCGTGGTTACTCACAACTTCCCCTGCAATTACAATTTACAATTATATAATGACATAATGTGCATTGATAAAAACATGAAGCAAAGCAACCAAACATATCAATCTGCCCAAGCTGTGACATGCCTTGTAAATAAATGGGCTGCTGGCTCTTGATGATGCCAATAAAATCACAAGGAATTACACGACCCTGCATATTGCACAGAAGCACATATCCATGTGATTGAAACTGTCAAAAACTCACCAACCTACAAAAGCAATCTAACAGACACCCCACAAAGTCAACTAAATCATTTTGGTAGAGGCACATATTCTCAAAACTGTGGTTGTTCCATCAAAAATTATTAAGAAATCAGGTTGATATTTTATCAATCACATCAATAATAAGATCCAACCATATTTGAAAACATTCATTGGAAATAAAAATTAAGTGTTAAGCAAGTGATTGAAGTAAAACTGCTGGCTGGGACATTCAGTAAGGCTTTGAAAGGTCTTCTCTTCATGGTTGGGGCAATTCATTCCAGTAAGGTCTTGATTGAAAGAATAAAAATTGGGGTAAATACTTCCTTCCAGCGAGGCCTTGATTGAAAGGTTTAAATAAGGGGCAAACACTTCTTTTCAGTAAGTCTTTGAAAGGCCCTATCAAGTAGATGTGTAAACACTTTTAGCCCTTGAAAGTTCCTTTGATTTAGTTAAGGTCAAGACTCAAGACTAAATACTCTATTATCTCTTACCTAAAGAAGAGGTAAAGTCTTCAGATCAATACTTCAGACTTGAATGGAAAATTTAATTGATTCTGGGACTGAAAGGTCTTATCAGGTCCTGAAAGGTCAACCTTGGAGCAGTCAGGTAAGGTCCTGCGCCAGCCTTACAGGGTTGAAATATAGTGGTTTAATGAAATAATTTTGACAAACCATATCAAACACGAATGTACCTTCACTAAATCTGGTCATGCGCAGTGTGATATAATATAACATTTATGGCAATTGCTACTTCTCTATAGTACATCCATCATGTCATTTATTAGTAATTGAGAAGGAAAAATCTATTGCAGTTGAAATCCCTCATCAGTGCTTACTATTAGCAATATTAAATTATCCTCAACTCAAATACACGTAAAAACCATCAAATATAGATCACTATAGAGATGTTTATGACAGGATAGAATGGTTCAGGTCATTGTTGAAAAGAACAATAAACATATCCATCTAAGAGGCATAGTTGTATTTTCCAATTAGCAGGATTCATCCTTTTCTTCTGCAAGAACCATTCATGATGACTTAACTGGTAAAAACTGTGCTAGGCATTTGAACCAGGTTCTAAAATCATGGCCTCAATTCACTGGGATCAAAACAGCAAGATTCTACCTGATGAATTAACTGGTAAAAGCTGTGCTGGCCATTTGTACCAGGTTCTCCAAAATCTATTTCACCAGCCTCAAAATTGAGGGGCACACCATCAATAGAAACTCCCTTCCCATTACTCTCCATGCTAAGCTGCAACATACAGAAAAATAGATTCATAGCATTATCAAAAAATAAAAAAGATGATCTCAGACAATGACGGCTCAAGTGCACTAAATTCGACAGCACAGAACATCCAAGACAAAAGTTTACCTGCTGGATGTGCGGTGCAAACTTCTCCAGAGCCTGAGTGTATGGCAAGATAGCCTACAAAATTGACAGAAAAAAGAAAAGCTATAAAACTCTTGCAAGCTAGAATAAATACATATTGAAGGTAATTACAGAAGCCTTTTCATGTCCGTTACACTCTAGGAAGATCTTGAAAAGATTTACCCTAGCTGGATACCCAAGAAAGGAAACATTCCACACACTGAGGAGACCAAGCAAAACCTGTGAAAATGCCAACAGTGTGATAATTAGAAATGTGTGAAAAGAAAGCAAACATCAGATTCTGCTAAATCTCATCTGTATGGAATTGTAGGTATCCTGGCATACAGGAATATTTTTCTCAAATGGGGTTGTGTGGAAATGATTATCCATACTCCGTGCTCCCTCCAGAAACCTTCGCATACAATGAAAAGAATATTAGTTAGTATCATTCCTCAGCCTACTGGTCTTGTATAGAATTTCCATCCTGCTCCAAATAGATTAAACAACAGGAATTATCTCCCGAGTGCACAAAGAATGAATAACAGGAATTATCTCTCACAGCACAATATTGAATATCCATATACAGTAGTGTTCTCCCATAAATCAGGAATCTAGTTTTGGCAATCAGCTAGTATAGAAGAACAAGTGAAGACAAGTAGGATCTTTTTAGCTAGACACTTATGCTGCACTTCTTTTTTCTAATTTCTTTCTCCTGCTTTCAGCATTACCTGGGTGTTGATTTCACATTCCCACATCTTATTCATACTGGATGTATCTTTGAGTTCCATTGACCTACTTTTGTGGTCAATTGTTGGACATTAATAAAACTATCTTATCTTATCTTATTTCATCAAAATGATGGTATTCTCCAATCATCAATAGAAATGCTTGACCTCAAACAAGAATCCAGTAGGCTTCCCATAAGATGAAAAATTAAAACAGTAGTAGACTGAAGGTGATCATTTCTCTATCTGCAATTTGCTTTTCAGTATGTGAAAATATCAAATGAGGAAGGAATATACTTTTCTCTAACCAACTTTTGCCTCTCACAAGGCTTATCATTTTGGTGTAAATCATTTTGGTGTAACTTATTATTACACACATTGAGTAACATTATCAAGTTTCTATTCTCTCGGTGCAGCTTTTGTGCCCATGTATATATGGCATCAAAACCAAGCTCATCATTGGCATCTAGAATGTCAAAGCCCACCAGGGCATTTGAGTAGTCGAAGTGAGAATTAAAACAGTGGGCACATAAACACAGGAAGCAAAGACAGTAATTGTGACACATGGGAGGTGGAAGAGGCAGGGCACATAAATCAATGTCACAGGCACAAGTGGTCTCAATGGAAGAAAGAATAATAGCAACTCAGCAGAAAAGAATCATGGTAGATATGGCCAAGTAAGGCCGATGGTTAATCTTACAGCAGGTCTGTTGGCTGTTGCAGAGAGCAGCATCAAACGAAGAGGGTCAAACAAAGGCTGCAAGACATCTATCGACAAGCAGATAAGGTAACAGTCACACAGAGAATAAAATAATTTAAAAAATTTACATAGCTGCTTGATAGAAACAATAACAAAAGAAGTCTGCAGCTGCATGAATAACATTGAACAAACGACATTTATTAGCAGGAGGTTGTTCTGAGTTTGCAGGTAGTATTCACAGGATTGTAATTCTTTGTGCGAATGGAATGAGCAGACAAGTCTTAAATGAAAAAAATATGCAAGAGATAGCAGATGTGAATTGATTGTGTTGAAGCATTCATTTGCATTGAATGCCGAAAATTCATTAAGGTATTGACAACAGCTAGATGAACTGAAAGGAAAAGGGAATAATGGAGGCAAGTAGGTAAGTTAAAAGTTGTGAATTACGATGCTTAATGATGAAATTTTAAAACAGAAAATCCTCATAATACTATGCTCTTAGGCTCCAAGAAATAATGAGCATAACTATCAGAACAAATTAAACTTTCCAGAGAGATAAACTTATCATATGATAAACCAGATTTCACATGTTAATAATGTAATGTTAAGGAACACGTTGTGAAGTTGTGTAGAAGTCAATCCATGGCTTAAGGACATGTCAAGACTCAAAAAAAAATATAAAAATTAAAAATTAAAAAAAATTTAAAAAAAAAAAAATATATATATATATATATATATATATATTTTAAAAGCAACTATGAAAGAAAAAGAAAGAAACTCCCTACATAGTCATAAGAAGAATTTGAAGCATTTATTTTGGGTTTCGTTCATCCTGAAATGTACTTATAAATTCCCTTATTAGATTGGCTGGCTTGTCCAAATGGCAAATATTAGCTATCATGATATCATCTAATAGAAAGTTCTCATTCTTATTTGTAATCAACTTTGTAAGTTTTAAGAAGCAACTAAGAAAGAAAATTGTTATGAACCATTTCACTGAAAAAAGATGCCCTTTCAGAGAAAGTTGTACATACTTGCCAACAATAGGAAACCCATATTGAAGTGATAAGGGGAGGGCACCCACAGCACTGCACACTGCCACAGAGTACCAACCAAATTGGTTAGAAGGCCACAAAATAGGCTGGAGATCAGAAAATATGTCTGAAACTATATCTAGGAAACAAAATTCTATAATTGAAGGACAAATATAAGCCACATACCACTGTAGCGACCACCAACCCAATCCCAGAATGCAAAAGCATTTTGTGGGTCTATTCCAAATTCTTTTACAAGCTGCACAAGAATAACATAAGGGCCCACTTAAATTTCAAAAAAGAGTGTAATACAATAGTCTATAAAGAAAAAAGAAACATAAAAAAAAAATGATGTTCCCCAAACTAGGGAACTCTTCTTCCAGTAAACAGTATCAACAAATTTACTAAATATACAGCATTTCTCCAAGCCAGCATATAAACAATAGCTATATGAAGGTAACAGCAGGAAATCCAACAATCCTCGATAACTCCCATATGATGGCTCCAACAAGACACTTAAACAAATACAATATGCAGAAAGCTGTATATATATTATCTAATCTTTTTCTATTGATAGAAATGAGCATGGAAACATAACTTCATATCGATGCATGTTTGATACATTATAATACTGTAGCAGAAAACTAGCAGGAGGATTCAGATGATGTGATAACATGGTGCAAGCATAAGATTCAGCAGAAGACGACTGCATAAAGCACAAAGCAAGTACATAATATGGGTAAGTGTGATAGTCCTGAAAAGGTAATAATAATTATTGGGATGATGTTACACAAGCAAGAACCCTTTTGTACTGCAGGGAAGAGTCCTTTCCTTAAAGCTAGTAAATGCATATGATCATATCACCATTTGAATGGCTGATTTCAACAGTGAAGGGAAAACAGATAAAAACTTTGTCAGGTATGTTGCAAGAATAGAAGAGCTGATTGGACAACTGAAATATGTGACACTGGAAGGAAAAAAGATATATTGGTTCATATCCGGACTCACCTCTAACATCAGGGCTAGTGTCCAGATAACTAGACCAAGTCATGGGGTGCCTGGAGGGGGAGGGATTCTCATTAATCCCGATGGAAACATTGAAGTCAGATATGCTTGGGGCCTGGGAAGAAAGACAAATAATCATGCCGAGGCTTATGGGTTCTTCCTTGGGCTCGCTCTAGCAAAAAAAAAGGGCATCAAGGACTAGGGGACTCCTTGCTGATAATAAAACACATGAGATACAACTCAGAAGCTCAAAAAATGATCCTAAACCAAATTATAAAGCGATCCCAAGGCATGATTTATCTCTTTGATCGTGCGACATTTTTCCACATCTTAAGAGGGAATAACCATGAAGCGGATAGGCAAGCAAATTTGGCATGTCCGATGAATGAGGAGAGCAGCAATGTTAATGGTGTAGAGGAAAAGTTATATATTCCTTAATTATGATGAAGAATCTTAACAATAGGTTTGTGAAAGGCACTTAAGGATGGATCAAGAAGTTTGCGTGAAAAAAAAATTATAAGTTAGTCGAGTTAGCCTTTTTATGCCCTTTTTATGCCCCATGTTCCCCTCTCTTCCCCTTCATCCATTCCGCTCACCCCCTACCCCCTTCATCCCCCTCACCCTCCCACCATGTCCTCTCCCCTCTCCTTTTCCCCATCACCCTTCCTCTCTGCCTCCCTAGTCGTCACGCAGCCTCATGCATCCCTCTTTCCCAGGACCCTATCCCATCGACCTTAAATTTTTCCGGCCCTTCCTCGTGCCTCGTGGCATGTCTTGGGGTGAAATGGAGTTGCAACATGGTAGTTTCCAGCATGCTCGTCCTACACTTAGATCCAGGCGAGCTACCAGTATGAGCTCTGAGCTATCCTCCTCATACCAGATGCAGTGGTCGACGTTTCAACAATCGCACAATGCGAATTTGGAGAGAGGGAGAGCAGCAATTAATTCCTCTGCTCCCAAGTGATCAGATCACGTGTGAGAGGATGGTGTGGGAAAGGATGAAGGATGCTGAGAAGAGCAGTGGGATTATGGTAGATCATTGGGATCTCAACATCAGAAGTACCCTAATCACTCCTGCATCAAAGTTCAGACAAACATCTCCTTTAAATTGAGTAACGGTATGGTCTTCTGCTTCAGTTTTTGGTCAGTCTCTACTCAAGGGGTCTCTGCAAAGGTCGTGGCTGAGGATCTTGGGCAGACTCCACAATGTGAATGTCAGGGTTTTCGGAACGAGGGAGGCAATTAGCTCTGAGGGCAATGGGAGGAAGGTGTTGGGTGTCGGGAAGGGTGGCATCACTGTTGTTCAGCCCAAAGGCGACGCTACACCTATTTTGCCTATTTGGAAGAAACTTATCTGAAAGATTGTGGAGGGGGAGATCCACTGCATCTAGGTGGGTTGTTACTACCATCGCTCCCATGCTGCCAAAATGAGTGTGAGGAGTAATTCTGCAGAGGAGAACTCGTTGTCTGGTTCTTAGGGCCGCCGCCAGCCTTGGTTGGGTGGGCCGTAGGAACGAGGGGCTCGGGAGGGAGATCGTCCTGAGCATACCTGTGAAAATTGCGCGTAGGAGCACTGGGAAATCAGGAGGGCCTGGCGATTGTGCATATGTGCCTCCATCAACATCAAAAGGACACATTGGACATGCAAGAACAACAGATAGAGAAGGAACACATTCGACAGTTGGAGGATGAGGTGGATGCACTGAGATAGGAAATTGAATAACTGAAGCTTAAGAAGGTTGAGATCAACCCAAGGACTGATGAAGAATACACTGGACTAGATCTCAACAGTCCAACGTCAATGGAGGAGTAAATCGTTTTTTTCTGTTTCGTCTCATGATGATTTTTTGATGGCATATAATACATGTAAATACTTACTTAGCCAGTACTGTAGAATATATAGCCACAGGCTGATAGCAAGGGGAAATTTTTTGTTTTTTGGGAAAAAATTCTCTAAGAAGGGATGGGAAAAATGTATTAATATAAGCCCTTAGCAAGCTCGGAATTTTGATGTAAATTTCCCAGTTTTTTCAAAAGGAATGGGATCAGAAGCTCCAAAGAATCGAAAGTAATCTGATGCCAAGACTCATTGGAGACTGTTTTATGCATTTCATCTTTTATCGGGCGACATGGATTGCTTTCTATCTTTTGACTTGTTGTCCTTGATGATGGGTGAAGTGATCACCCAAAACACTGGCGCAAAAACCCGTACACAGTTATA
Organism: Pinus albicaulis; assembly: GCA_034641835.2. Classification (NCBI taxonomy): domain Eukaryota; kingdom Viridiplantae; phylum Streptophyta; class Pinopsida; order Pinales; family Pinaceae; genus Pinus; species Pinus albicaulis. The sequence continues at coordinate 124,412,482 of CM076582.1, read as the reverse complement.
TCACAATGACAGTATGTCCAACTGTGAAAGTATGCGCTCTCAGTAGAAAACAATGAATAAGGATGGTGGTGCTTTTATGCTTACGAAAAAAAATTCCACATTTAATAAAACACTAGGGTATCTTTTAGGGTTTGGGAGGTTCTTCTATTCATTTGCTTTACCAACAACAAAAAATAAAAAGTGTGTGGGAAATGGCTTACCTGATGTGAAACAACCAAGAAATAGCCAAGAAAAGTCTCCCCATTGTTCCCAGGTAAAAGAAAAAATCCAGAATATCTCGATCCTTTTCCTGCATTATAGAGAAGTTATCAAGTATAAGAGAAGTCATCCTAACTATAGCACTATAGATTTCTCAACATGGTATCAGAGCTAAGGTTGGCTAAGGGCATGATGAAGATCACTACATCCTTGAAGAAGTCTTTGAATAAGTGTTCTATGGTAGCGAGTCATCTCAAGAACGGTATCAAGGCATTGTGAAATCTCCTATTATCTATCAAGAATAGTATGACCAGGACTTCTATAAAGGACGAAGGATTATTCTCAGCACTTCCTGGCACATTTGAAGATGAGAATATTTGGGTAATCGACAGTGGAGCATCAAGACATATGACAAGAGAGCACAAGCAACTAAAGACCTTATCAAGAGGAAAATCCTCTTATTCCGTTGAGCTTGGTGACAAGAAGAGCTATCCTGTAAGAGGAATTGGATCAACCTCGCAAGAGCTAGAGAATGGAGGAAATATTCATCTCAACAACATCCTATTTGTTCTAGGTTTGCAAAAGAATCTAGTTTCTATTTCATGTCTAGAAGATAAGGGAGATAGAGTCGCCTTTATAGATGAAAGGTCGTGGTATGGGATAAAAACTCTAGCATCGAAAATGCAAAGATGATTAGAATTCGTGAAGGAAGGCTCTACAGATTATAGAGTCCTCTCTCTCAAAATTTGGTTCACATTGAAGTAAGTCCATGTGAACTATGGGATAGAAGGTTTGGTCACCTTCACTACAAAATACTACCAACCCTAAATTTAATGTTGAATGGCATTCCTAAACTCAAAGAGGATCATAAAGGAGAATGCAAGAGATGTGCATTAGGTAAAAATCTCAAGAGACCATTTGGAAGCAGTGCTTTAAGGTCAAAAGAAATTTTGTATCTCATTCATTCTGATGTTTGGGGCCCTATGTATACAAAGTCTCTTGGAGGTCATCTATATTATGTGACATTCATTGATGACCATTCAAGGAATACTTGGATCTATTTGTTGAATTCCAAGGATAAAGTATTCAACAAATTTAAAGAATTCAAAGTTGAAGTAGAGAACCTTACAGAAAGGAGAATAAAGATATTAAGATCCGACAATGGAGGAGAATACACTTCAAAGGAAATCATAGCTTTCTATAAGGAGGTTGGGATTAAGAGGGAGTTGATAGTCCCATACAATCCCAAACAAAATGGAGTTGCAAAGCGAAAGAATCGATCTATTGAAGAAAGTGTAAAAGCCATTCTACATGATCAAGATTTGCCAAAAATTTTGTGGGGTGAAGCAAAAAATACTGTTGTATATATTCAAAATCGAAGTCCTCATAGATCACTAAACAACATGACTCTTGAATAAGCATTCACAAGAAAGAAACTATTGAGAAATCTAGGGGAAACATATTAAGCAATTTCTCTTTAATTAGTAACTGCTTGTAAGAGATTTTTACTTCTCTAGATTAGGATCTTTCTATACTTAGGTTATTAGTGTTCTTCTTCATCAAACAGCTACCAATGAACATAAATAGACAAGAGACACAAAATGTAGGCTATCAACCAGGGCCAAAACCTCACTCTTTGAGAGGAAAACCAGCACAAATTCTTCTTATAGAGATTACAATTGACGAATACCACGACCCTTGACTTATTTTCCACTCCAAGCCCAAGACACAAGTTCTCTTGACAGTCAACCTTTTGTTCCTTTCCTCTTATCGATTCCTCTTCCACTTCGACCTTCTTAGCACCATGACACTAACACCACTGAGATCTTCTTACTGTGGTAGTACTGAGATCTTATTCACTATGGTAGCAGTGAGATCCTTTTGTTGTGATAGCACCAAAATCCTTTCGCTATGGTAGCACCAAAATCCCCTCATTGTAGTATCTCTGAACCTTTATCACTGTGATAGCACCAAACTTATTTGTTGTGGAGGTATCGAGATATAGCACTGAAACATTTACTGTGATATATCATCGAAGCTCTGCCTTCTTGGTCTTCACTGTAATCCGCTTTCTATCTCATAAAATTATGCAGAGAATATCCCTGTGATCTATCCGAACTACACTCTGAGATTATCTGAAATTCTTTCTGCAATAAGGTCGAGTTTTTGTACCCTTATCCGAGCTCTTTCTCCGAACTTTTATCTCTACAATTATCATCCGAATTTCAAAGGTGATAGAGCCAAGGTTGCGGGGAAGCTTCAAACCCCCTTCGTTCCCGTTTCCGAAATGCGCTCCGTGCGGGAGCGTTTTGGAAACGCTCGGAAACGCGCTCCCGAAAACGCTTCCTGAGGGGAGCGTTTTCGGGAACGCGTTTCCGAACCTGTTAAAACGCTCCCTGCCTTTTCGGGAGCGTTTCAGGAAGCGCTCGGGAGCGAACGCTCCCCGAGCGCTTCCAACGTTTAATAAACGCCGGAAGCGATCGGGGAGCGTTCGCCGGAAGCGATCGGGAGCGTTCGCTCCCGAACGCTCCCCGAAAAAAAAGAAAAAAAAAACACTTCCCGCCACGCGCAAATTTTTTGATGTGAAAAATCGAATTGTTTAAAAGGGGGGGGGGGGGGGGGTTTCATTTTAGTTTTTATTGTTTGTTAACTGTTGAGATAGCGAGAGCGAGAGCGAGAGCAAGAGTTGAAGGAGAGCAAGGAGCAAGGCAACAGGAGGATTGCAAGAAAGAGGTAGGCTTTCTAATCCAATTTAGTATTTTCTAGGATGAATTTGTAGATTGTTAAATTGTTTAAAAATGAAAACTTGAATTTTTCTTGAGTGTTGCATTTTATTGGATTTAAAACTTAAAAAATGAATTGTTTTTTTCCTATGTTGCATTTCCTATTCCCATTTGGCATTTTTCCATTTGTTTTGCAAGCTAGAAACTTGAAACTTGTTTCCATCATGGCTATATGGCTAGGGATTTTCCTCATGTTGGTTCCTTTCTTTGTGATAATGGTGTTGGAGAGTGCTAGAAGAAAGAGGCAAATCAGAGAAGAGGAGGGTTATGGTGGATCTGAAGAAAATCCTGAAGAGGAGGAGGATTATGCTGAGGAAGTGGGGAGTGGAGAACCTGAGAACACAGATTCCCCAACTAAACGAGACCAAACTCCTTTGTGGAAATATGTTCAGAAAATGGAAGGAGGAAAAGGTGGTGGAACCACTAAATTTATTTGCCCCCATTGCAATAAACAATACCATGGTTCATACACCCGTCTGAGAAGGCACCTTTGTAGGATAATGCCAGGGGATGGAACTAAAAATCTTGGAATCAAAGTTTGTGCTTTTGTGCCAGCACCACAGAGAGAGATATATAGGAAGGAAGAGGGGGTTGCCCTACAGAGATCATCTAAAAGATCTAGGGGTTTCGTTGATTCAGGCCCAACACATCATGGACAAACAAATTCAACTTCCACCCATGCCAGTAGTTTTGGAAGCAATGGCACTGGATTATGGCGTAGAACCATATCCGATTTCCTAGACGAAGGGTGTAGAAATGATGTGGATTCAAAAGTTTACCGGTTTCTATATGCATGTGGGGTGCCATTCAATGTTCTTCGCTCACCTTATTGGCATGAAATGGTTTCTGCCATTAATGATGCCCTCAAAGGATACAAAAGCCCTGGGTATGACAAGGCCAGAACCGTGGGTCTTGATCATGAAAGAGCTAAAATAAACAATTCTTTGGCTAGAATGACAAGTTCGTGGAATGAGCATGGGTTGTCCATTGTCTCTGATGGATGGACCAATGTAAAAGGAAAACCATTGATGAATGTTTTGGCTGTGTCGGTTAGTGGTGCAATCTTTCTAGCAACATATGATTATTCAGATAAATTCAAAACCGACATTAACATTGCAGAACCATTACTTGATATAATTGAAAAGACTGGGCCATACAATGTCATACAGGTCATCACTGATAATGCTGCTAACTGTAAGGCAGCAGGAGCAATTATTGAGGATAAATACCCCAACATTTTTTGTTCTGGGTGTTTGGTTCACACAATGAACCTTTTGATGCATGATATCATCAAAAACAAACAACCTCAATTCAAATGGCTTGGTGATTTGTACAAGAGGTAAAAAAATGATAAAATTTATTACAAATCATAGCAATACCCATGGGCTTTTCCGTACTCACTCCAAATTGGAGTTGTTGAAGATAGCAAAAACTAGATTTGCTAGCTATTACCTCACCTTCGGGTGCCTTTTGAAGGTAAGAGAGTCATTGGCTGCAATGGTATCAAGCCCACACTGGCAGCTATTAAAGGACAGGGCAGCAACAATAGTTGACAGGCAAGGTTTCGAACATGTGGAGGAGACCGCCCTTGACCATCTATTTTGGGCACGTGTGAGGGAAATTTTGAGTTTTACCAAGCCCATTTATAACATGATTCGCTTTGCAGATACTGATAAACCAATGATTGGAGAGGTTTATGAGCAGATGAATAGCATGTTGGGGCAAATAAAAGATATTGTTAAGGATAATGATCCCAACTTGTATGCTATGATTCATGACTATGTGTGTGCACGGTGGAATAAACTCAATGTTCCACTACATGCTTTGGCATATATCTTTACGCCAAAATATTACTCTCCATCTTGGTTGGGCCAACCTGCACCTGGAGGTGGGGTTAGGGTGAAACCTCACACAAATCCAGAGGTACAAGAGGGGTACATGAAGGCATTGGACAAATTGGTACCTGACAGGGAAGAGTGTGCTAGATTGCACCTTGAATTAGGCAAATACTTCAGTTGCACTGCTAACTTTGGTTCTTTCCATGCAATGGAAGACAAGGACAGATTTGATGCTCTCACATGGTGGGAAGCATATGGCGGCATGGGACTTTTGCCAAAGTTGGCTAAAAAAGTTCTCTCACAGGTTGTGAACACTTCTTCTGCAGAGAGGTGTTGGAGCACCTACAACTTTATACATAGTGTGAGAAGAAACAGGCTAAATGAAAACCGAGCTGAAAGCTTGGTTTATGTGCATTATAACTTGAGGTTGTTGAGCCATTACTGTGATCAGGCAAATGAGGATCAATCATACAGAGTCTGGGACAACAACCCAGAGGATGATAATTTGGAGGACGGCACGTTACATCTGGAAGAATTGGAAGAAGAACTTTATAGCGATGATGATGAAGCATCAGCAGCACCGCCACACACAGGGCCAGTCCCACCATCTACTGGTAGCAGTGCGGGTGCCAGTGCCAGTGCCACTCCTCGATATCACACTGTTGTTCCTTTGCAGATCCAGCCTCCACCTTCTAGTCGTGGTCGTGGTACTCCTGAGAGTACTAGAAGACCAACATTTCCCCGTGGCTCACAAAAATTAGACATTTCTCGTGGGCGTGGCAAGGGGCCAGCCAGATAAAATGATTTGTTGTTTACTAGTCTTTTCTATTTGTTGTTGACAGTTGAACAGTTGAAACTTGACTCTTTCTGATTTCATATATTTAATGACAATTTAAGTTTGAAGTTTGAATTTGAAAGGTGAAACTTTGAAGTTAGCATTTATAAGTTTACTGTTTACAAGTCATTATGAATTATGAATATGATGCTTCATGAAAGTTATATGGTGATCAATGAATCAATGATGATAAATGTTATATATTGAATTTTGAAATCAATGAATCAATGATGATAAATGTTAGATATTGAAATTTGAAATCATTGATGATAAATGTATATTGAATTTTGAAATCAATGAATCAATGATGATAAATGTTAGATATTGAAATTTGAAATCAATGATGATAAATGTTATATATTGAATTTTGAAAGCTTGAAACCTTCAGATTGATGATTTGTGAGACTCAACAGTCAATATGTTGTATGCTTCCAACTCGTGGGTGTGGTTGATGAAGATTATAACTTCTAGATGATTGATGTTATATGATTCAATCTATGTTTTTATGTTTTTTATGTCTAATTCATCAGTCTACATTTTTTTGTTGACATATATGCATCAAAATATAAAAAATATTAAAAATATTAAAATATATATATATATATATATATATATATATATATATATATATATAAACGCTCCCGAAAACGCTCCGGACCGGAAGCTTTTAAAAATGGCGCTCCGCGCTTCGCTCCCGCTCCTGCTCCCGCTTCCAAGTAACCTTGGATAGAGCTGCCTTTCTGTGGAATAGGTCAAGTTGCCTATTTATAGTAGTCTGTCCATGTATATTAGCCGACATGACCATATGAAGAGTTGTGTCTCCAACTTAGGCGAGCCAACATGACCATATGAAGAGTCGTGTCTCCAATTTAGGTGAGTCGACATGAGTTCTACATTTCATCTTGAAGCCAACTTGAAGAAGGATAACTTGTGCTTGTCTTAGAGGGCTACTTAACAATCCTAATGTCTTATATACATTTGTAACATGCCCAAGAAGGGTTCTTCATACATTACATTGACTCTCTTTGAATTTTATGATTGGATCACAAATCCTAAAGGCTCACAATGGGAGCCATCTAAAAATAAAATTCCTTGCTCATGAAATCCATGAGGGAAGCATTACAATAATAAATTTATTTTTCTTCTTTACATCATTTACATAAAAATCACAATTACATGTCATTATGAAGACCGAACCTAGTTACTTTTCAACATTCCCTCTTAACTAGGGAGGTATTCATAATGGTACTTGGTCATTCTCAATCTGAAGAATTTCTCATAAGAAGAAACGGATTGGTAACCCGTTTGTATAGCATCATATCAACTAACATTGTCACATAGCAAGGCCTTGACTAACAACTCTATCTCAACTCTATCTCTCCACGAGATCTAAGCACAATGTTGGCGATACCAATGATGTATAGACACTCTCATCATTGTCTCTCTCGAAACATACCCCACCCGGGTTCTCGGGGTGTGTTCCACCAGGACTATTCTTATCTTGGATTCCCAGTCCTCAAAGAGTATCGGTCCTCAACGACTACTCTTATCTTGGATGCCCTAGGACATTCTCAAAGAGCATCAGATGTCAGATGCTTACCCAATCCTCCATTCTGTCTTCCAAAGTGAAGACAAGAATAATGTGTCTATCTCTCCCACTTAATTAGGAAGGTATATCTATTCCAATAAAGAAATGTACTCATTCCTACAGAAGGAATGTACCTAAGCTCCCTCTTAATTAGGGACCTACAGCAGCTCCTCAGGTGGAGATGATGGGACAACCAGTTGCTTGAAGAACTCCTCCTTACGATCTCATGAACTTCTAAGAGCTTTCATGTTTGGGACTTCTACCTAGGGCACCAACCATCCATGACTTTCATTAATGAATCAGCCATGTCATCATTGGAAAGTGATCCATCAATCCATATATGGCCTTCCTTCATGCCATGTTGCTTTCTTCATGCCATGTTTACTTAAGGATCTTTCATCCTACTACATGTGCATCAATGGTGGAAGACATCCAAAGATCTTCCATTGGAAGCCCTGCATAAACCCATCTAGATAAAGGAATGAACATTTAAAATCAACATTACCTTTGTGATGGTCTTTCATCATGATATATTTTAGTTTGCATAAGCATCCTACATACATATCAACACATCTCCCAAACATATATATTGTCAATGATCTCTTTCTTTTTTAGACTTCATCAGAGTCTTTATATCTTTCATGGAGATATCTAGTCAAATCTTTCTTGATCTTTCGAATGTTGATTGTCTTTTCCATGGTTGCATATTCCACGATCTCTTCCTTCCTTTCGTCACACATTTCATTCCCCAGAGCTTCTATTCAGAGTTCCTCAATTGTTGTCAACCACCTCATACTTCATATGAAGACATAATATGTTGATTTCATCTAGTGAATGTGTGACCCATGCATTCCTGCATTCCTTCGAGGGAGGAGATCCTTCCCTTTTGATCATGTTCTTAAGATAGAGCATTGGTTCATGATATATGTAACCATATGACATGACTTCCATCATACATACCTCAGTTTTCCTTTGGGTCATCCAGGCTTCCTGCAGCAGTTTCCTTGATTGAAAGAGCTTTAATCCCTTACATGCTTCACTTTTATGTCATCATACCACCATCCCATGAAAACACTTGCTTTCCCTCATGATCGGTGAACCTTTCAATGAAGATTCTATCAAAGAATCTTGATGATCTAAAGTATCCCCATCAGCAGATGTTTCATTTGACAAATGTATGATGAACCTTGTACTAGATGACCTTGCCACCTATGTTTCCAATGAGATTCCTACGAGCTATATCCTTGACTTCCTTAGATTCTAACCATCTTTCATGCTTTTCTATGATGATGTCTCCAGCTCTTGTTCCCAATGCTTCTATGATGCCTTGATGCATCCTATTTAGTGAATCATGATCGTCATATCTTACAATAGAAGACTTAGGAATTTGAAAAGAACCAAGGTGAGGAAGATTGTCTCAGTCATAGTAGAGATCTCTTACTTCCTCTATCTTGGAATTCTTCTTTTCAGCTTCCTCGACTTCTTCAGTGATATGAGCTTCTTCTCTTTTTCTTTTGTTATTGTCCTTCTTGATCTTCAGACAGTCTCTTTTGTAGTGTCCATATTCTTGACACCCATAGCATTGGATTTTAGCCATGTTCTTTTTCTTTTTCTGAGGACTGAACTTTCAAAATTATCCCTTTCTTCTTGCCATTGCAACATAAGCTTGATTTTTCTCACCTGCTCTCACATCAGATTTTCCCTTCAGTCTAGATTCTTCAATCTTGCATAGGGACCATAGATCATGGAATGGAGTAGCTTCTTTCCTCTTGTAAATACTTGAAGTAAAGTTACCCCACTCCTCCGGTAGTGCATTTAATACCACTGTAGTCATTTCACCATCAGACATGACTTCCCCCAATTCTTGTAGTTGATCCCGGATCTCGTATATCCTCATAAAGTATGAGGTTATTCCATCTTCCTTGGACATCTACATCTTGTAGAGTTCTTGTTAATGAGATGACTTCTCCAGCAGTGCTTACGAAATACAACTGTACTAGTTTGTCATAGATTTATTTTAAAGTTTTGAGTTTAGATACATATGGGATGAGGGGATCCTTGATAGGTTCTATGAGAATCCTTTGAGCCGTAACTTCCCCTTTCATATACTTTGCAAGTTCTTGAGCATCTTCTTCTCCTAGTTTGGTGATAGATCCTTCGACATGACCCATGACCTCATTTTCAATGAGATTTAGATCTGTCATTTTCTTCCATGCAAGATAGTTTGAAGCCCCAACCAATTTGTTGCTCTCCTTGCAAAAAGACATTTTGACAAATTCAGATAAGATCATATGCTCGATAGGATGCTCCTTTCTCCTTGCTTCCTCCCTGATGTTGATGATGATATAGAGAACAGAAAACTTCTCTTAGTTGAAGATAGTTTTCTTCAATAATGATCCTTGATCTCACACAGAGGGGGATCCCTTTGATGGTGAAGTCTTGTTGATGAAGATTAGTGATGACTTCTTATTTCAATGAGAGAGAGTCTTGATGACACCGCTTTTTGATCTAGCTTCCTTTGGATGAATAGTCTTTAAACTTGATTCGTAGATCTCTTCGACTTGAGTAGATGTAGGGTTTTGGCCTTCTTGTCTTGATGATGATCCCAATACATTTTTGTAGACCTCTTTGACATATGGTTATAATGCTTCCTTTGACTTCAAGATGATCTTTTCTTTGATGCCTTCCTTGAGATTTGATCCTTGAGTGTCCCTTGATTAGATGCCCTTCCTTGTCTTAATCACCTTAGCTCTGATACCATGTTGAGAAATCTAGGGCAAAGATATTAAGTGATTTCTCTTTAATCAGTAAGTGCTTGTGAGAGATTTTTACTTCTTTAGATTAGGATCTTCCTTCACATTGGTTATTAGTGTTCTTCTTCATCAAACAGCTACCAATGAACATAAATAGACAAGATACACAGAATGTAGGCTATCAGTCAGGGCCAAAACCTCTCACTCTTTGAGAGGAAAACCCACACAAATTCTTCTTATAGAGATTCCAATTGGCGAATACCAAGACCACGAACCTTGACCTATTTTCCACTCCATGACCAAGACACAAGTTCTCTTAACAGTCAAGCTTTTGCTCCTTTCCTCTTCTCGGTTCCTCTTCTGCTTCGACCTTCTTAGCACCGAGACACTATTACCACTGAGATTTTCTTACTGTGGTAGTACTGAGATCTTATTCACTATGGTAGCATCGAGATCCTTTTGTTGCGATAGCACCGAGATCCTTTCGTCGTGGTAGTACCGAAAGCCTCTCACTGTAGTAGCTCTAAACCCTTATTAATGTGATAGCACCAAACTTATTTGTTGTGGAGGTACTGAGATATAGCACTGAAACATTTACTGTGATATATCACCGAAGTTCTGCCTTCTTGGTCTTCACTGTAATCCGCTTTCTATCTCAAAAAATTATGCAAAGAATATTCCTGTGATCTATCTGAATTACACTCTGAGATTATCCGAAATTCTTTCTGCAATAAGACTGAGTTTTTGTACCCTTATCCGAGCTCTTTCACCGAACTTTTGTCTCTGCAATTATCATCCGAATTTCATAGGTGATCAAACTGATTTTCTGAGCTGCCTATTTATAGTTGTTTGTCCATGTATATATAGCCGACATGACCATATGAAGAGTTGTGTCTACAATTTAAGTGAGCCGACATGGGTTCTACATTTCATCTTGAAGCCGACTTGAAGAAGGATAACTTGTGCTTGTCTTGGAGAGCTACTTGACAATCCTATTGACTTATATACATTTGTAACATGCCCAAGAAGGGTTCTTCATACATGACATTGACTCTTTGACTTTTATGACTCTCTTTGACATTTATGACTTGATGACAAATCCTAAAGGCTCACAATGGGAGCCACCAAAAAAAAAATTCCTTGCTCATGAAACCCATGAGGCTAGCATTACAATAATAATTTTATTTTTCTTCTTTACATCATTTACATAAAAATCACAATGTCATTATGAAGACCGAACATAGTTACTTTTCAACAGAAACCAAGCGTGGACCATCTCAGAATATTTGGTTGTCCTCTCTATATTCACATTCCAAAAGATAAAAGAAAGAAATTGGATCCTACAAGCATGAAGGGAATCTTTGTTGGTTATAGTAATACTTCAAAAGCATATAGGATCTACATAAAGGAAGGACATTGAATAGAAATAAGTGGAGATGTGATCTTTAATGAAAGTATTGCATTCAAGAAATCAAAGGACCTCCTGATGGACTCCAATGATGAAGAACTTCCAATATTTGAAGAAGAATGTACTAGGGAGGAAGAAGATTCATATCATGAAGATGAAGGTCCCCATGAACCTGTGCAACCTGTGATCATCCCAGAAAGCAGAAAGAGACCTAATTCGTTGAAGTCTACCCTTATAGATGCAAAAGGACATGGAGCATCCAAAGGCACATTTAGGGAAAGTAAGAAGCCCAAAAGATATGCAGGGTATGTACTATGCAATCTATATGACAAAGTTAATAGAAGCAAAACCATCCACCTTTGAAGAGGTTGTAAAACATCAAGAATGGAAAGATGCCACGAATGAAGAGTATCAATCAATAATGAAAAATGGAGTTTGGGACATCATACCTAGGCCTGAAGACAAACTTGTGGTAACTTCCAAGTGGCTCTACAAGATTAAACATGCAGCAGATGGAAGTATTGATAAATATAAGGCAAGATTTGTGGCTAGGAGCTTCTCTCAACAAAAAGGCATTGATTATGAAGAGACATTTGCACCTACAGCAAGGTATACAACTATGTGTTCGTTTGTCTCTTTGGCAGCAACAATGGGATGGAACATCCATCAAATGGATATCAAGACAACATTCCTAAATGGCTCTATCGAAGAAGAAGTCTATGTAGAACAACCCTTGGGATTTTAAGTAAAAGATAGAGAGACTTATGTCTGCAGGCTCAAGAAGGCATTGTATAGCCATAAGCAAGCACCAAGGGCATGGTATGCAAGGATGGATGCATACCTACAAAGATTGGGCTTCTCGAAGAAGGATCATTCTTCTATATGTGGATGATCTTCTCCTGACAGGTGTGGAAGGTCATATTCAAGAGCGCAAGAAGCATCTGGCAGCAGAATTCGATATGAAGGATCTGGGGTTGATGCTCTATTATTTGGGTTTGGAAGTCTGGCAAGGACCTGATGAGATTTATCTCGGTTAAGGAAAGTATGTGATCGAGATGTTGAAGAGGCTTGACATGTTGGATTGCAAATTTATGACAACCCCTATGATCACAAACTTGAAAAGGCTAAGAAGTTTTGAATCAAGCCTAGTGGATCCGACTAGGTATAGACAATTGATTGGCTCACTGATGTATTTGGAAAATACTTGACCAGACATTTGTTTTGCAGTAAATGTTCTCAGTCGGTTCCAGGTAGAGGCCAAGCATGATAATTGGATAGCAACCAAGCATATACTAAGATATCTGCTAGGAACAATCCACTAATACCTGAAGTACAATAAGAGGAATGATGTCCACTTGATTTGATATACAAATTCCGACTAGGGAGGCAGTGAGATGGATGGGAGAAGCACTACTAGAGGACTTTTTAGTTTGGGATCCTCCATGATCTCCTAGATGAGTAGAAAGCAAGAATCATTTGCTTTGAGTAGTGTTGAGGTTGAAT